>JAECUM010006537.1:0-69466 GCA_016617855.1 Megalonaias nervosa
GAGAGAGAGATTTTTAACTTAGCTTTAACAATTTTTCAGTCATAGTTGCGATGTCTACATTGTGGCAGTTTATAGTGATGTCTAGCACTGGGGCATTATGCCGCAGATATATATCATGATGTCCCACCCTGTCACACCAGGCCGACCAGTCCTAACAGCAACTTCTTAATGCTGAGCGTCTACCGAGGCAGCTGTTTGTAACATTTTTATGTCTTTTGTATGACTCGGCCGGGGTCCTAAACACTAGGCCACAGGAGCGGTCTAAATTTTATTGGAATTCCTTTCCTGAACATGTTGCATAATCAACAGACCTGGAGAGTTTCCAAAATGGCATTGCATAAAAACAAAAGAGGAAGATTTAGTGAGTTCTTGTGCATGTTTGAAGCTTGGTTTAAAGAAAAACCTGCATTTTGTCGATCTATTTAACATCATATTTTGGTTTCAAACGCTACGGGCGACTTCGAACAACTTGCAAATTTAGACTTGCTAGTAAAAGAAAAACAAGTTTAATATAAGTTTGAGAGAAGGAGAAATTATACATTGTTGAAATGTAGGATGTTTAAAAACAACTTACAAGGTTAAGATAATAGAACATAATAACAACATATAAAAACAGTTTTAACACTATGATTTGATGTGTTAAAAATACTTCTCGATTGCACGAATTAACCGATTTCAGTAGCACATCACAAACCATCGCCATAGCGACCTGACTGAGACGACTTAGTTTTGGCCTAAGTATTTTCCAAGTTTCTTTTTTTCAAGGATAAACTAAATAATGAACTTTCTTTTATTGATTTTATGCAAATGATCCATTTTTTATCATAATGTTTCTGATATGATTCTACTTTGCCAAGAGTACTTTAATGTGTGACTGAGTTCTGCGCCATTTTATGCAATTTCCACTGCTTATGCTATGTCAGTCTATATAAGAATTTATGATGTGGTTTTCGGTACAATAGTCACGAGCTGTTGCGATGGGTTGGTGTAACGGCTGTGGTAGCAGAAATAGCAAGATACGTCGAGGAAAATGTTATGTGTGTGTGTGTGTGTGTATATATATATATATATATATATATATATATATATATATATATATATATATATATATGCATATCTGTATATATTTATATAATATTTCAAATGCATTGAAGATTAATAATACAGTTGTATATGGTGGTAATTGTTTGATTCGTGAATTACAGTGTATAATATACACACACGTAAGATTTTTCTCACAAGGCTACTTGAGTTTTACGCTTATATTTATAGAGCAAATAAGGAAGTAAGAAGAAAATCATTTGACACGTACGCAACATGTTGACGTGAAACTGAAATTGGGGGAAATATTGACAGTCCTGAAATAATTATAAGATCCTGTTTCGTGAAGGGTCTTTTCTGTTACTTGGTCTTTGTTCTCTATACCTTGTGTGTCTTAAGTAAATATAAATAGAAGGATGGGAAGAAATTTTAAAGAAGGGTTAACTATCGATCAAGCCTAAATGGAACAAATGCAAATATCATCTATACTCACTTATAAGTCGAGTCCAACTGCCAACTGCACAGACGCAGATCTGCCATCCTGTTTAGGTCTGTACAGTTTTTGTTAGGAGTAATCAGTAGAACAAACACCATGGACCCTGATCTGCAGGCACATTGTACTACGACAGACCAGGATCTTTGTTGTTTGCAGTTTGACTCGACTTATAAGCGAGTATAGACGGTATTCATGGGGATGGGGAATGGGCAAATGAATTGAAGCGTTTTATGACCATGCGGTATTGTGAGGAGATACTTGTAAATTAAATGAGGAGGAATTCGGTTCGATAAAAGGTTTCCATTAAGTGTTCTGTAACTTTATACAATCAGATTTACTCAATATAGGACTGATTTAAGTGCTTGTGAAGTTGGATGTTTCACCGGACAGAGATAATTAGATATATGAAATGTCATCCATAACATTTCTCAATGAAGAAACAAGAACGGCTAACGAAAATGACAGGTTTAATTTTCCAGATCTTCAGTAATTTTATCATCCCTATCACCCCATACTACATCAATTTTCGAACTCAACCATCAGATGGGGAAACACATCTTGTGAAGTACCTAAGCTAATTTAAAAAAAATTCATATCTACTTGCCTGCACAAACTGAACGGTCCAGTCTGTCTGCATAAACTGCACAATCCAATCTGTCTGCACAGACTGAACAGTCCAGTCTATCTGCATAAACTGCATAGTCCAATCTGTCTGCATAAACTGAACAGTCCAGTCTGTCTGCATAAACTGCACAATCCAATCTGTCTGCATAAACTGAACAGTCCAGTCTGTCTGTATAAACTGCACAATCCAATCTGTCTGCACAATCTGAACAGTCCAGTCTGTCTGCATAAACTGCACAATCCAATCTGTCTGCATAAACTGCACAATCCAATCTGTCTGCACAAACTGCACAATCCAATCTGTCTGCATAAACTGCACAGTTCAAACTGTCTGTAAAAACGCTTCAGTCCAATCCGACTGCGTAAACTGCATAGTCAAGTCTGTGCCATTTGTTTCGATGGGTAGGATCTCGGTCACGACCTAACGTCAGTCACGATCAATTCGCACAAATGAAAACTACGATTATGATATGACTAAAAGTAATTTAAAAAATGAAATAAATTTAATACTGTCCTTCTGAAATGTAGAATTTCAGAAGGTATTCATGACTACATTCTGTTTTGACATCACAATTGAAAACGTCGATAATGCTCTCAAAAAAACTATAACTATGCGCTGCTCTGATGTAAATGGATGTGTATTTGCTCCTGATGTACAGGAAGTCTTCGAATATTGATAGAAACTGACCTTGCCCAGTTAGTCTCTTTTCTCTTGCTCTTCTCTGCAAGAAACATCGTGTTTGAAATATGCCTGATGGGTTGTTTTGTTTTGTTTGTGTGTGTGAGAGAGTGGGTGTGTGGGTATTTGTGTAGTCTTTTCTGGGATTTTATCCCTAGGTTTTAATATCTTGTCTACCCTTTCACCAACGTCAGTCAGAGTCTCCAACATTAGTTGCGTCCTCGATATGCAAGCATTTGTCATCGCTTGCGCACATGAGATCTTGGCATCAGTCATTTACTTTTCCCGCAGTGTAATGTTTATTTGTCAGCGAAAATATCACCCATAATTAACTTCACCAATAACATCTCTTTTCTCTTTGTTGATTAGCCTTTATTACGCTCTATATTCCGCTTCTTGCCAGTTTCATTTGATTCAGTTGCTCTTTTGGTTTTATAATTTTTATTTTTTATTTTATTTTATTTTATTTATTTATTTATTTATTTATTTATTTATTTAATTTTGCTTTCTCTTGTCAGTTGAGAAGAGTGAGGAAGATCCACTGTATCCTTTTAAATTTCTGAGAAAGGAATACCGATTAAATATTTTCTGCCTGCTCCCATTGGAATACGTAGGAATAGAATCATTGATTTTGTTTGCAAGCCTGTGTAACGGCAATCGGACAAGCTCGGGTTTCTCCGCCAGTGTTTGGAAAAAACAAAACACTTCGTAAGTACTACAGTAGCCGCTATTACATATGCATGTCCCTTGTTTATCAAATGACTTCATCTGGTCGTCACACACTGTCATACCGTTCATTACGGCGGCTCAACTTACTCGACAATTCTTGACGGAAACATTCTCCCAACGTCTTTTTTTTTTCAAGCATGAATTCACCAGAGAACTTTCTTTTACCGAACTTTGTGCAAATAATTCCATTATGATATCGTAATGGCTTTTGACGTGATTCTGTTTTGTCTAAGGTATTCAGTGTTTTAGCGTGTAATTGAATTCCCCGTCATTTCCCATTTTTACTCTGTATCTTTTATATTGCAGTAGATATGAGTTTGAGTTTGGTGGAAAAGCCACGTGGTATTCATGTTGGCTGAGAACTTGTTCAAAATTTTGAGCTCGATGTAGACGAGAAATAGTATCTTATGCGAGATGCAGTCTTTGCGCGATTAGAAATCCGTCTTCTTGCCCTTATGCCACAACTGCCTCAGTAAGAAATCTGTCTTCTCGCCCTTATGCCACAACTGCCTCGATTAGAAATCCGTCTTCTCGCCCTTATGCCACAACTGCCTTGATTAGAAATCTGTCTTCTCGCCCTTATGCCACAACTGCCTTGATTAGAAATCCGTCTTCTCGCCCTTATGCTACAACTGCCTCGATTAGAAATCCGTCTTCTTGCCCTTATGCCACAACTGCCTCAGTAAGAAATCTGTCTTCTCGCCCTTATGCCACAACTGCCTCGATTAGAAATCCGTCTTCTCGCCCTTATGCCACAACTGCCTTGATTAGAAATCTGTCTTCTCGCCCTTATGCCACAACTGCCTTGATTAGAAATCCGTCTTCTCGCCCTTATGCCACAACTGCCTCGATTATAAATCTGTCTTCTCACTGTTATGCTACTACTGCCTCAAAGAGAGCTTCTTGAAAGGCGCCTGGATACAGAAGTTGATGAGAATTAATCATTGTGTCCAAGAATATGCTGTAAGAAAGACATTTTATGATTGCATATAAAGGCATATTTCAGGATACAAAATGCATGGAATTATCCTTCACTTATCAATTCAAATGGCGTGTACAAACACATATAAACGTCGGTTTTAATATATTAAGCAATAAACGTTATTATGGATTGCATCTAACTTGTTCAAGCCAATTGCATGTACATTTATGGGGATCAATATAATAACGAAATATACAGAACATAGTATTTTGTGTTGTGACCTTAAGAGGCAGCAAAATGAATTTCACAATACATGCACACAACTTCATTTAAATATATCGTTCAAATTTGTTAGTGTGCGTTGCCCTATTATTTGTCCCTTACTCATTCTGTGTGTGTGACTTGGATTTTTTCAGGTAGCTTTAACAATTTTTCAGTCATATCGCTACGATGTCTGCAGTGTGGCAGTTTATAGTGATGTCTATCAGTGCGGCACCATGCCGCAGACATGTGGTATTATGTCCCACCCAGTCACATTATCCTGACACCAGGCCGACCAGTCCTAGCACTAACCTCTTAATGCTGAACGCCAAGCGAGGCAGCTGTAAGTACCATTTTTATAAGTCTTTGGTATAACTCGGTCGGGGTTCGAACCCACTACCTCCCGCATCCAAGGCGGACGCTCTAACCACTTAGGCCACCAGAGCGGTCAATCATTCTTTGAAACATATTGATAACCGTAAGGATATCGCATAAACGACATGATTCATTTAATGACATGTTTCATAATGAGCCAGGATATGTGGGTGTATGCAGTTTGTTAGGAATAATAAGTAGACCACGCAACATAAACCTTTATAATGCGACGATAGGGAGCATATACGGTATGCATGAAAACCCTTTAAAAAAAACTGAACATACAGCCAATCACATCTTAAGATCTGTGCAAATTGTACTTGCATTTCAAAGACATTTTATACAGACTGAATCACGAGTTTGATGTCTAAGGTTCTAACGTATCCGGGTTAAAAATGCAGTGACAACGGTATTGAATTCTTCTTTCATGCTGCATTCCGATAATGTCACAAATCCATAAGCCCCCCAGTCTGATTTCTTTGTAGACGGGTTTCAAGTACTGTCACCGATTGCTCCCGTTTCCTTACCTCCAAGGAAGAGTACCAACTGACTCTCGCATATTTCAAATTGAGAATGACCACATAAACAGATACGTCAACCTTCAATAAGTTATTCATTAATGATCTCTTGTAGGCATTTGAAACTTCTAGCTCTAAAATAGAATCATGACAAAGACGAATTGTCCAAGTATCAAGTACTTGAGCTAATTAATGTATAAATAATCGTAGTACGAAATTAAGCACATTTTATATGAGTGAGTGGATGGATTACGATTCCATGAACAAGACACACAAAGTCAAAGCGTATAATTGATTTCTTTCAATTTCAAAGTTATAATCGAATTGAATACGACGTCTTGTATGCTTTATACACGTTCTTCTCATTGTACATGTTTTCGAGTCGATCGGTTTGAAAAAAACCCATTGATTTATACAATATTTATATTCGTGCATTACACTTTCTTTGCACAAACATACCTATTTATTGTACACATGCCAAGATTTTGAATTACCCGTTCAGAAACTATCCTTGTTTGACAGATAATAATAAAAATAATAATAATAATAATAATAATAATAATAATAATAATAATAACAATGTGTGTGAGTGATTTCGATTTTTAACGTAAATTTAACAATTTTTCAGTCATATCACAGCGATGTCTGTAGGGTGGCAGTTTATAGTGATGTCTAGCACTGGAGTGTCATGCCGCAGACATGTAGCATCATGTCCCACCCAGTCACATTATCCTGACACCAGGCCGACCTGTCCTAACACTAACCTCTTTATGCTGAGCGCCTAGCGAGGCAGCTGTTAGTACCATTTTTATAAGTATTTGGAATGACTCGGCCAGGGTTCAAACGCACGATCTCCCGCACCCAAGGCGAATAATAATAATAATAATAATAATAATAATAATAATAATAATAACTAAGATAGTAAAGACGCATACAAATCCAGATAACGTTTGTATCCGAAGACCTGTTCAGCGATGTTTGTTCATGGCCAGGCCAGAGAGATACTTGACCGCGGTCGAATTAGCTATGACATAAACAGCAAATATTACAGCATAAATCTTCCGTCTCTCCCAAGGTGGACTTTATACCGTAAATACTTACCAGAAGTCGAGTTCAACTGCAAACTGCAATTGTCCAGATCTGCAGTTGCACAATGCGCAGGCAGATCTGAGTCTATGCGGTTTGTTAGGAGTTATCATTCGGCACTGATCTGCCTGCGCTTTATGCAACCCCAGATCAGGGTGTACGTTGTTTGCAGTTGGACTTTTGAGGGGGGGGGAGGGGACTACGGTAGATTACGATGATTAAATTCAATACGAAATTTACGGCAGCCACAAGACAACGCGATGGTTATCAAAATCGAAGGATCTATTGACTAAATAAAGGCAATTTTCTGGATAGATTTTCTTTGTAGTACATCTACTAAGAATGAAACTTCAAACAAAAAAAGATTTCACAAACCCGACTACAATGTTGCGCACTGTAAGACGACGTGAAAGGCTACCAACTGCAGAGAATAAAACCAAAACACACGGCGCTTTATCGGGATTATTTTTGCAAACTGTAATGCACCTGATTAAATACAAACGGCTATAAATCAGGAAGAATATCTGCATCAGAATATAATTATATGGTATTTTATTTCGGACAGCCCTCTCGAGTCGATATTACGATCTATAACATACAGCAAATAAAACTGAATATTTATATTCGTTTGATATTCTGTTTGTTTGTTTTTTAGGTTTTAAACTCCTATGCTTTGCTACAGGAGAGAATCGAAACAGATACAACTTCTGAGCAGGTGGCAATGAGGAATATAGCTTATACCGGAATTTTGGACAGGGGTTATTTTTAGCATGTGTAAATACCGTAACAGATGCGCATGATGTACATATATCTTTTCATTTCATTATCTTTTCTTATTTCTATATATCTCCAGCGTCATTTCTTTAGTATTCTCCCTGTCCCCCTCCTAGCCAACCTCCACTCCCCCCACACCCCCCACCCCCCGATTTGTATGTAATTGTCAACAAAAAGAAAGAAAAATAAAAATCCCAACAGAATAACCACATCTATGCATGCTTGGTAACGAATATGCACCCCTTCGTGTACAGAACCTAAACGGCGAAGAAGTATTATTTTCGACAACAGACAATACTGAATTAACAAGATTTCTTATACGCGTCTATTAATGGCAGCACAATTCCATCACTTCAGATGGCGTCAGTTACAACCTAAAATATGGAAATGTATTCTCCCTACAATCAGGTTTACATTGACGGTGTAGTTACCAATATCTTTCGTTTGTTAGCGATATAAAGTTTCAAACCACCGCAACAAAATCAGAATATGAATATATGACATAAATTGGGTCACTACATCACGTGGTTACAATTAAAGCACCCCTTTCTCTAAATGCTACGAGCTGAGGAGTCTGGATATATAAAACTTGGATATTGCATATAATTCAATAACATATATCCTTTATAGATTACTAAGCTATAAATAATGTAAATTTTTCAAATTACAATACAAAGTATTGCATTTTATTAAATGTATTATATATACTTAAATCACTATATTTAATTTTGAAGTCATTTTTATTATATGAAATGAGTGAAACTACATTCCCTTTCCAAGAGAATAACAGTAGATCGACGCTCTTTGACAGAGGACTTTTACTCTGTGGCACGGATGCGGGAGGTCGCGGGTTCGAACCCCGGCCGAGTCATATCAAAGACTTACACAAATAGTACTAACAACTGCCTCGCTCAGCATTACTAGGTTAGTGTTAGGACTGGTCGGCCTGGTGTCAGGATAATGTAACTGGGTGGGACATCATGCTACATGTCTGCGGCATGATGCCCCAGTGCTAAACATCACTATAAACTGCCACACTGCAGACATCGTAGCGATATGACTAAAAAATTGTTAAAGCTACTTTAACACACAAAAATCCAAATTTCACTTTGCGGAAAAAATAAAAGAAAAGGAAAACGCTATGAATAATTACTTGCATAACTTGACATCATTTGGTATGTTTTAATTTGATCATTTCATTACAATTTTGTTGTTTAAATGAGTCTCGTAACGCTTTTTTTACACAAATATTTAATTAATGTAGGTGACAGCATCGTTACCGCTTTTATAAAGTAGTCCGACCGGTGGTAATAAGGACTGATATCTACTTTATCTGAAGATCGAAGGAAAATAGATCTGTCCTTATATCGAAACAATTTCAGTGCTGGTTGGTTTGCGAAGTTCGTCAGTCCTGAGCAGGGATAACTGGAATCTTTACATAATTTACAGGCCACCGAGAATGTCAATTTCGGCTTTTGAGGGGTCTGAATAACTGGACGGTCCCTCATAGGTATAAAATCACCAATGTAATATAACTCTGGCATTACTTTTCTATATCGAGGATTTCCTATCGATTGGGGCTGAAAGTTAAAGAAAACCTGAAGTCAAATTATGTGCTGTTATTTTATGGAAATTGCTGAAAATTAAACATTAATGTTTGGTGACATTACTTCATCCATCTGGAATTATTCAGTGGAAATTAAAGCCTAAAATGAACATGCCTGCTGCAGGATACAAATTTAATTTCGAGAGAGAAAATTAAGTTTACTCCATGCATTCTACTGTTGAAAGTGAATATATTTATGTCCTGTCTCCATAGGAACAACATTCTGTATTTTCATCAACTCCATTTAGGTGCAGTTTACATCTGAAGTAATACATTAGCTCTAAAGACTGGCCGACAGGCAATGCCAGGAGGACATACTGACAGACAAGCAATGCCAGTAGGACAAACTGACAGACACGCAATACACGTAGGACGTATTGACAGACATGCAGTACAAGTAGGACATACTGACAGACACGCATTGCAAGTAGGACACACTGACAGACCGGCAACGCAAGTAGGACATACTGACAGGCAGACAATACAAGTAGAACATACTGACAGACACGCCATACACGTAGGACATTCTGACAGACACACAATACACGTAGGGCATACTGACAGACAGGTAATGCAAGTATGACATATTGACAGACACACGATACACGTAGGACGTAATGACAGACAGGCAATGCAAGTAGTACATATTGATAGACACACAATACCCTCGGGACGTACTGATAGATACGCAGTACACGTAGAACGTACTGACAGACACGCAATACATGTAAGACATATTGACAGACATGCAATACACGTACAACGTACTAACAGACATTCAATATACATAGGACTTACTGACAGACGTGCAATACATGTAGGACATACTGACAGATATTAATACATGTAGGACGTACATACATGCAATACACGTAAGATGTCATGACAGACATCCAATTCACGTAGGATATATTAACAGACATGCAATACACGTAGGACATACTGACAGACATACAATACACGTAGGACATACTGACAGACATACAATACACGTAGGACGTCTTGACATACATGCTATATAAGTAGGTCGTAAAGATACATTTTTAGCGTATATAATGACGTCTTTACGTAGCCATCACTGTAAATATGTATAACGTCCGGAAAACGTAATTGTTTATTTTTGTTATTTTTTAAAAATTCTCTTCATGTAATGTATCTAATTTATAAACAATTTCTATTATTACAGCTGGTGAAGAGAACCTGGCTGACGTGACGTGTCCGAATATGACTGACTGAATATATCCAACGTAGAAGGTCTGTTTTTTCGGCTAATGGTGGCAAAATACAAACATGTGACGTGTAGCGGACGAATAGTAATATACACGGTTTGAATAAGGGTAAATGATGTGGTTCATAAGCTACACGAGCTTGGGGGTTTGGATGTCATTCTTTTTTTATTGAAGGGTGGGCTATGTACTACGGAGACATTACTGTGGGTATAATTGTGGGTAGATGTTGATGAGATCTACACAAATTTTACATTGGGAAACAGTGTAGGCATATATCGAAATTTAAAATGGACGAGACATTACGGGAATTAAGGAAATCTAACATCGATGGGCCATTATTGGGACCTTCTTTGGGTCACTATTGGGATTTCACGAGTATGAACCATTATGGGGATGTAAGAAAATTTAACATAGATGGACCAGTATGGAGTCTGTGGAACAATAACAGTGGGCCACTATAGCACTCATATAGCATTTACCATTAAGTTTGGGTAAGTATGGAGTCAATGAGAATTTAACATTCTGTTTGGGTTAGTATATGGGAATTTAACATTACGCTTGGGTCGGTATTTAACATTGATGGAAACAATAGCACCCATATAGAAATAAATAAACTGGGTCAATATGGGGCTACTTCGAAGATTACATATTGAAATGGAACACGTGGATAGACAAACAGACACCTAAATGCTGACCAACACCCACGCATAAAAGCCACTGTCTATATAGTCATTACACTGTGACCTACTTTACAGTGAGTTGTTGGCTTGTCTATAGTACAAAACGATCGATTGTTTGGTTGCAATATTTTTTCTTTTCTTGTTAAACAGTTGGTTCTCAATTTTTTTTTTTGTATATAGTATCTAAACTTAAAAGTTGAAGGTCTATATAAAATTAAAAGTACAAGTATCTCGCTGTAATGTTGGATGAAAATAACTTCACGTAAGATTTTTTTTTCTATAATGGATTGTAATTGAGATCAGTTGAAACAAACTTTATACGAACGTTTGCTTAAATCTCAATATTGCGGTGTCCGTGTTGTATTATTTAATCAGAGAAACAGTGGTGTTGATTTAAATTAAAGAGCCAGCATCGTCTTTAGTCATTATTTTTTTAAATTTCAAAATTACCCTTTTATCTCTGTCAAGTGCATGTGTGTACGATTGTGCTTTTGCATTAAGAAACAGTAGCATATCCCCCAAATTTTCTCGTCAATTTGTTTGTAAGGGCTGGTAATGTTGGATATCAAGAATATATGTGAGTGCTGCTCATTATACTATATTATACCACCTTTACCCCTTATACATTGCTCTATGCGTGTAGGAGCTGGTTTGTAACTGTGTTAGCATACCAATTTTACCCCGTAGATATTGGTTTATAAATGCGGGTGATGTCTGTAATTGGGTCTGTATTTGTCTCCCTATCCACGTGTTCCATTCCCATATTAAATTTCTACAGGGCGCGATACTGATCCATCACGTTTATTTTCAATTTGAGTAGTAATACTGACCACAAAGTCCGACTGGGTGCTATACCGACCTAAATGTAATGTTAAATTCCCAGAGAGTATTTTACCCTCATAAAAATATTGTTACATTCCCATACGGACTTAAGGTAATGTTCTATTACCATAGACCCCATACATCCCAAATATAATGTTAAATTCCCACGTACCCCATACTAACCCAAATGTAATGTTAAATTCCCACGTACCCCATACTAACCCAAATGTAATGTTAATTTCCCACGTACCCCATACTAACCCAAATGTAAATTCAAATACCCCTATACTCTATATAAGCTAAACGTAATGTTACATTTCAATAAAGACCATAGGTGCTAACGTAAAGATAAATACCCCATTACCACATTCTATCCTCGATGTTATGTTAAAATTTCATACAACGCATACCGTCTGAAATGTAATGTAACATCCCCATAGATGCTATACGGTCCCAAACGTAACAATACATTCCAATCAGCACCATACCGATTGAACCGTATGGTTAAATATCCCTCGACCACACTTCGTCACAAACGTAATGTAAAATCCTCATATACCCTATTCCGTCCCAAAAGTAATGTTAAACCCTGTATATCCCATACCTACCCCAAAGTATTGTTAAATTTCTCACATATCCCATGCCTTTACAACGATAATATTAAATTCCCTAAACCTCATTACGCCCCAAACGGAACGTTGAAGTCCTACAGATCACATACTATCTCAAACGTAATGTTACATTCCCATGGACCCCATATTGCCTCAAACGTAACATTTCATTCCCATTGACCCATACAGTGTCAAACGTAATGTTACATTCCCATACACCCCATATCTTCATAAACATAAGGTTAAATTTCTATATACCCCATTCCGTCCCGAACGTAATGTTTAATTTCAACGGACCCATAATGTCTCAAACGTCATGTCAAATTCTCACACACCGACCGCCATTACTACTACAGTAGTATCTTCCTCAAGCCGACACATGAAGTCGCGAGAATGGATCGCATACAACTAGGTCATTCAAGGTCACTACAAGCCATAGGTATTCTAAGTCACAAGTTTGATCTTTGACGTCATTTGCGCATGCCAAGTTTTGAGCGGAGGGGGGGGTATAGTGGGTCATTACTATTAATCTCAGCACTTTCTAGCTGCAAGAGCAAACGATGTAGCAGCTTCAGTTTCGCGACGATCTCACAAATGTGTTTTGTCGTAGAGCTGTTTTACAGCATGTATGTATCAATCCCATTATACCACAACTGTCATCATATCGCCTTCCTCAGAAATGATCATGCACTTATTACCTCCTTCAAATATTTCAAAATATTAAATAAGTTATAGGTGCACCACTAAAAGGAGAATTCTAACTTTTTATTAAACCCCACCCCCATAATACTGCACTTGCGAAATTAGGCAAACTACAGGCTATATGCGATCGTCACCTTTGCAATGTCCCTGAAAAGTTACGCATTTCTGTGTTACTTAAGGATATGAACATGGCATCAGACATGAAAAATGTCTTTTACTTATCTCGACCAAGAAAACGTTCAAAACGGATCACGATTTGATCAAACCTGTTTGCGTTAGATGTTCTGGTCCCTCCGGAATAAAACTACCCCACATTTTGAATAATAAGTGCTAACCCAAACATCAGCGTAAAATTTGTATTTGAGTTGCATTTTATCACGGCTGTGTCTGATGTATATAACATACATCATGACGTTTGAGGCATTATGATATCATATAACATATATGTTATCAGACGTGGCGAATACGCAAAAGTTTCAAATTCATGGACTTTTAAGAACCACGTGTTCATAACCTTTAGGATTATGAACTTTAGAGAGTTCCTGAACGACTGTGAATTTTAAGCCAATTGCAATAAATACTAAAATGACGTCTCCAGCAGATTATTTCGAGTACTCTAAAAAAGCCAACAGTCCGCATGTCGACCCTAGGATCAAAAACATTATTGTATAATGAGACCTTGACCCCATTCGTGAAATGGGGCAAGCGAGCATGTCATAACAGGGGGGTTCATGAAATATTAGCAAATGTAAAATCATTTAACGGGAAACTCGAAATGGAAATTTTCCGTTGACTATGACCTTAATCCCAAGACCAAATGGGCATGCGCACAGGTCACAAAATGAACTGAATTAGCGTCATAATGAGTCATCCAACGAATGAACAAAATCCATGAAGGGGTTTAGGAAAGCTAAGCAAACGGCAGACTTTAACTAAAAGCTTAAGGCAAATTTCATAGATATTGATATCTTGACCCCATGGTCCATGGAGCGAGCGAGAGTGCTGCAGAAGGAATTGTTTACTTATTAATGGATGGTCCCGCGAATGAAAAAATATCCATTAAGTGGTTTGGGAAATATAAACAAACGATGAAAGAAAATGTAATCATAATCTTAAGGAACATTTTTTTTTAGTGTGACCTGATCCAAAGGTAGGAGGGACAAGCGAGCATGTCACAATGAATTGAAGCTTCATAGTGATTCTGACATGTGTGATGAGAATCTGTGAAGGGAAAAATGGAGGGAAAAATGAATATGTCATGTTTCCCATTAACGTGTAAAAATGACTCTTTAAAGTTAGGGCTTATTGGTGTAAAAGAGGATCTGAAATAAGTGGTCGTTTCAAATGAAATTCTTAAAACTAGACAAATTGTTGATCATTTTTACGAAACGATTCAAGCCAAGGATCGAAGCATTGTGGCCAGCCTCACATATTTCATTTGGAATGGGCTCAAAAGCACGATTCTACGTATCGCATTACAATAATACTAATTGTATTTGTCCACACTGCATAATACTGTAGTGAAATGACCTTAAAATGTCATGAGAATCCTAGACCTTGCTTAAGTGATGTCGTTTGGTGACATTTACTTTACGTCAACACAATCGATACCAGCATATGAATATTAACACAACAGTCACGTCACAATTTGTTTGCTTACAATGATAAGCATTCGCATCTGAGTCGGCCCATTGCCAACAAGTCGGAACTAAAATGGTGATCTACGCAATTGACGTCAGAGATGAAAACTTTGATTCCGCTATGAAACATTAGAGCAGCCGTGGATCACTACGGATATATTCCGAGCCGGGAGTCTTTCATATCAATATTTGCTATAAAGATCAAAAGGCAATGGCTGGTACGACGCCGATACAGAATATCCATAATCACATTTTTTTCTGTCGGCTGGTTTCAGAAAAATCAGAGTTTTAGCCACCATTTTCAGATTCTTTTCTTGGTCTTACTTTTAGTCCAAGTGTACAAGGTAGTCTCTCTTACACGGCAACGGAGGATGCCAATCACCTCACACGGACTTAAGCAAATACAAGTCAAGAGAACATCCTTGGCAAATAAAACTACTGAAATAATCAATCTAACCATCTAAGCTTCATTTAATTGAGTTATAAATCAAACCTTGTGGACCATTATAACCTAAGCACTACTTTTACCACTATTTCATCCATACCGATTACTTTCTTACTGATAAATTTTCATATTGCCAAAAAATTCTTGATTCTGTTTTGGTTGAACAAAATGTCTTTTTGTTTAGTACAAGAATCATTTTCAGTACAATCAGAAGTAGATGACCGATTCTAGCTTTTGAAATAATCATTTCATCGAGAAATATAGTTATAAAGCAAGTTTGGGGTGGTCTTGCTCTAATTAAAAAAGTCTTGCGTCCTTTAAGTAAAATTAAATCTATGAAATGTCACCTTATTTTTAAACAATAAGCTGATTTGTTCCATATCTAAAAAAAAGCCCTTCAAAATGTATCGTCAAGTACTGATAATAAAAACTAAGCGAACTTTATGTTGTATCGGACAATGGCGCAATTTTTAGGGTTGTATACAGAACAAGCAGACACAATTATCTGTTCAAGTTTTAATCCAAATGATAACATGCGAAAATGTGTGACAAATTAACAATGCTAGCTGACACGTGCAGACACTAAATGATAATGAAATGTAGCGTTTCAACAATCTTGCACACGAAACACGTGCATAACAACAGAGATATGCCCACTCGTTTTATCAGAACAATATGGGATACAGACTGTGCACATGAAATTACGTCTTATGAACAGTTCTGTATAACAAGCTTTAAATTTAAAATATGGTATGTGAATAATTAGGCAAAATTATTTGTTGATACTTGCGACAAATCGGATATATACCTAAACATTTAAAATGTATGTATGGTATATTTGCTTGAATCTTACAAAGTTGTATTTAACTTCCTTGAATTGTATAGTCCTTTGGCTTTTTGGACCTTATAGCAGAGTTTTTAACTGACATATGCAGCATAACACCTATACACAGAATTATTTCCTTTATGCAAATTTCCTAAATGTATCTTTCAACTGGTTTCATTTGACCGACAACAGCAAAAATATGAAACTAACCGTGGAGACCGTGGATGTATTCAGTACGGGTTATTCTTCATGAACTCGTAACTTGCACTTACGTTGTGAGCTCTTAAACCTTAACATCGTGCAATTATAAAAATCTTTTTTCCTGAAAACAGAAAAGCTTTACCATTCTAACAAACGTTTAGGCATTTCCTCTGTCGTTGCTGCAAAACCAGTAAAAGTCCAAACTCTTGAAAATGTAAATGGCAAACAGTGCATGAAAATTTAAAAAGTTGAAAATGATATTTAAACAATTCCTTATTCATGTTTAATTAAAAGTACGATCATTGTGACATATTACTGTTTAAATCTGACATCTTAATATCCTTGTTTCTATTCAAACTGGAGACTCTGACCTGATTTGAGTTTATTTATTCAACCCTACATCGATAACGATATTATAGCCCACGTATATAAACACGGACGAGTTCATGACAACAAGGATAAGGGGTGCAGGTTTGTTAGGGTGAATACCTAACAAGCTAAACATAAAAATTGTCAAACACTACTAAATGACCAGCACTAGAATTGTAATCGTTCTACCAAACAGTATAGGGCTATAAAGATGTCAAGTATGACGACCTGGAACCGCTAATGTTAAGTGAACTGATCAATTTCGAGTTTGCAGATGTGCCAAATATCGTCGCTTCTACATGAATTAACTGCTGATATACAGCACGGGACCACAAATATTTTCACAAAAAACATTTTCCAAAGAGCTTTATATATAATCCCAAAACAAAATGAATGATATAAATGAACTTATATTGAGTAAATATTCATTTAGAGCAAAACCCCTTCTAAGACCAGCTCAATGGGGCAAATACAGAATAATTCCTTCGACCAACAGACGACCACATTAATAAAGATCAACAACTTCATTGTCCTTAAAAAATTCAACAACAATATCACAAATGATACTACGTGGATCCAAATCGCATCAAAACCCAACTTTTCACACACACACACACACACACACACACACACACACACACACACACACACACACACACACAAACCATCTAGAATATTATCATTAACGTAAGTATTGTACAGCAAATCGGCATAATAGGGTATGCAACTTTGCTTGAAATTGTTATCAACATTGTACTGTAAACGAATACACGTATATC
Organism: Megalonaias nervosa; assembly: GCA_016617855.1. Lineage (NCBI taxonomy): Eukaryota > Metazoa > Mollusca > Bivalvia > Unionida > Unionidae > Megalonaias > Megalonaias nervosa. Next base: position 17,416 of record JAECUM010006537.1, read on the forward strand.
GAAACATAAATCATTTACAATTCTATGATTTAACAAATATGCCTACACAATTTTTTTTCACCTCAGGTTTTAGTCCTTTTCCCAATTAAGAAATAAAATCACATACATTATGCACCTGCCTTGAAACTCATCAATTACGAGTGAGGTAACATGCAAAATGGATAACCAATCTAGTGGTAATAAATAGTTTTCTCAGCAGAATCACCACTCGTGGAAATGCGTAACTCACTGCAGTTAATCTTAGCAAATTCCCATGTCTGTTGATAAATAATATTTTGTGCAAAAGTAACGTCCACTACAAGTTATTATTTATAATTCTAAGAAATTCCAAACAAAATAATTAACAGGAACAATGAAAACTTTGTCTGCTCTTCATTTTGGATGCCTCTCAACCTAACAGAAATCACATACCAAGAAATTACCAATCGAACTACAAGAAGTAGATACCGCACATCAGTTACGCTACGAATCAGATTTGGATTGACACGGTACTCTGTCCTTCTCATCAGCTTCATTGTTATTTATAGTATCACTATCATCATCCTCGAACTCAAATGCGTCAAATTGTTTCTTTGGCAACTTCCCAATTTTTAACTTCAACTCCGACTCTCCACGCTGATGACTGTGTTTACTATCGTTCGCAGATAAACTCTTACACTTCAAAACGTACGATTTTCTGTCACGTTTATCATTTTTGTGTTCTCCTTCGTTCGCACGTTTACCAACTGGACCTTCACTTGCTCGTTTTCCGATCTGAAATTTTGGCAACACAGGCAGTGAATGACGTTTGGATGACGTTACTTGACTCCTTGACCCGTCATTCTCGACTGTTCTGACGTCTTTTAAAAATCGATCTATGTCATCGATAGTAGACGGTGACTCTTGAGTATCGTATTTAAAGTATGAAGATATGATTTTCTTAGGCAAGTTAGATGAAGACGGGAAGCTGGATTTTTGTATAGATTTCTGGCGAACCAGTTTTTCCGTTTGAGCAAACAACAACGTAGCCTCAACACGCCGAACTATTTCAAACTGGGAATGCTCTCTTGTTCTTGATGTGTAGCTGAAACAAACAAATAATAATAATAATAATAATAATATTAATAATAATAATAATAATAATGTAAGTGATAGTAGTGAGGGTAAGAAAAGCAGACTGAAAACAACAGGTGTTGAGCTGTCACTCAATATATGAGCATTTAATAACAGTTACCGATTTCTAAGCATTTTTAGTGGTAGTGACAACGTATAGAAAATGGCAGTCAGGACTTCACTTGTGTATCTTTAATAACATACCGGGCATATCATATTACTCCAATGTCTGACAAAATTCGCAGTTCATGCTCAGATTTATCGAAATGGTCATGACAGCCGTATTGGTTGTTAAGAAATGAAACAATCACAAAAATAAACAACATCTAACGCAAAATACATCGGTGAAAAGTACAGTATATGAAAGTGCGAAACGGCAAAGAGATGTAAGACGAAGACTTGTTGCTTTAACTCTTTTGCTCTTTCAGAAGTTGTATTACGATAAAACAAGGTGATACAGTAACGTTCCCTGGTAAGTAACGCGAGATTACGAGGGTACTTGAAAAGTCCGGAATATTACTGTGCTGTACAACAAAGTTCTTTATTAGTGAACAGTACGTCTGTGCATCCTCTCAAAGTACGAAAATGCATATCTGCACACTTTCTAAGTCTGAATATCCAATTATTAAATACTATTTTGTATTCACTTTTTTAGTATCTTGTTCATATACGGGAAAACAACTCTTCCAACTGCATGGTGCTTTTCAGATCGTGTTTCTCGGAGAATCACTGATAATGGAATTTAGCCAAAACTCAGGCGAGAGCTAAATCAGTAATGTATAGATGATGTGGCAAAGTTTGGATGCTGTGATCTGTCAGGAAGTCTGTCATGACGGCGGATTTATGCGCCAGTGCTTTATCGTGGAGTAGATGCATACCTGAGGTACAGGTGCGCGGACAGGCGATTTTGGTGGTGTTCCACAATACTCTAGAGGCAGACAAATTGTCTAGTAACATTAGCAGAGCCAGACACGGGTACCTGTACGACCAGTCCTTTCGCATCGAATGATAGAGTGTATAAATCTTTCTTGATAGTCCGACTACGCCAAGTGATTTGTAGACTCAACTGGTTTTCTCCGATTCAGACATTACTAATTTCTCTCGAGTAGGGTCAAAGTAAAAGCAAATTCATGTTTCATCACATGTGACAATCTCAGTCAGACATATCTGGTCACTCATTTGACTCTCACGATTAGCTTTTTGGCGATATCAACACTAGTCTATTTTTGACCAGCCGTGCACAAACGCGGGGCACACCTTGCACGAACCTTTGATTTTCGAACGATTCTTCAATGTTTCTAAACCAGCTGAGGAACTAATATCTGTGATAATAGAAATAACATCCACTGTATATCGCGCATCTTCATCAATTACCCACTTCACAGCAGCCACCTTTCTCTCAAAGTCGCAGAAAACGGTCTTACAGAACGTGGTTGATCTTCCATGGATTCCCGACCATCTTAAAACTAGGAAACCACATCAAAATTGTAGGATATGACAAAGAATTACATCCGCGTACTTTATCCAAGTTGGCCTTGATATCAGTATAGCTTTTTACCAGTAGCAAAATCGTTATCCTTCTCCGATATTTTCACGTCACGGTCATTTACCAATGTTACGTCACACGCAAACATCTGCTTATGTCCAGCGTGCTGTACACTTAACGGGAGATCATTTTATAGAACGTTATTTGTTCTATCGATCAGCATTATATTTATTGACAGTTTAAAGAAACAAAAAAAAAGCTGTAACAAAATATTCAGAACTTTTCAAACAACGATCGTATCAGTAATGACCATTACTGCATATTTTTGTGACATGACTTCTTCGTAATATCACAGTCTTTTCAAATAGATTTACCTCTCAATATGTAAGCTGTCTTTTTGTGATTCTATGAATTTCTCCCTGTCGATACATTTTATCATGAGCGGTGGTAAAGACATCTGATCTAAGTCATTCCGGTGCAATCCGTGCGCTTCAAGGATTTGGCTTAGCAGTAGGAAATCGTCAGTCCTAATGAAGTAAAAGATCAAATTAGCTAACGAGTCAAAACTATACAGTGACAGTTCAGTTCCTGTTCAGAGTGAATATTTTACATGCAGCCGTAAAATGATTACTTAAGAAAGGCAAATGAAATTTTTATGTGCCATGTATGGCACATACATCTATGTCCATTTGGATAAACAAAATATACCCAACATTAATGCTAGTGGCAGTGAGCCTAACGATGTTGCCTAGATAAATCGTCAGAAGTAATAATGTTTGCTTCTCTAAAAACATTGTTAAATGCTTGGGAATATTTGCTGCAACTGATGTTTATTTATTAACACAGCAATTCATATTGCTCCATATTGGCTAATATTGTTCATTTTGTCATTTCATGAACTTGTTGAAAAATCAAATAGTTTTCGTGTACTTTCAGCTCTCAGTGACAAGCAATATTTTTCGCACAACGGTATTAATACATTTTTGTCAATTTTGGCATGCATCTCAATCTTGCTGGGCTGTGGGGAGGGGGAGAACAAAGTCCCCGCCCCCTTTCTAGTAAACCATTATGATCGAGTATCTTCTCGTGCAAAGATATTATAAATCTCGTTTAACCTAATACATATCTGAACCTACATAAACTTCACTTCCGCCCATTCTTATAAACATAAAATTCACAATAAACTAAACAAAGTAAACTTTGGTGTATAAACAAAATACATCATCACTTTTAGGTACCCGTTAATACAAAATCCTTTCATCGTGTTGCTCAAATGTATATTACACTAAATTTTTCATATGTCAATGTAGGGAAACGGACGATGACATAAAATGTATCTGAATGAATGCGAGGACGCTACGCTAAAAACATTTACATTAACCAGTTTCGTACGTAAGGCAACCGCCATCCACAAAAACGCATTAAACACGAAGATACTACCAAATGGACATATTACTTCACTAGTTGATGAAAAATGTTCCATCAACAATGACAAAATACCAAGTACCTAAGATTACATCCCAAATGTTATAAAGCAATGCAATCCTTGCCCGCCATTTTGCCTAGTTATAATTTTGATGCGCATAAAGGTCAACTTTCGTCTTGTCGTTAAGCTGAAACTACTTGAAAGGAGAACTTCAGGTTTCCCTTAGAAGTAATGTCCGTACGTTATAAGTGGCTCAAAGTGCACTAAGTACATTTTCGTTATCTTAATATTAAGTTAACACGTGAGTTTTCTGGCATGCAGAAAACATCAATCTCCTGACCACGTAACCTTTCCTTGTAAGAAAGTGCACGATGAACGTGGCTCTGATAAGGAAGCCAAAACTCTGAACACAAATGTATATCAAGCAAGGTCAACATTATTGGGACATATACACGCATATCATTATATAAAGTTATAATTCTGTGAAACAAAAATGACAATAAGTTTTAAAATTTCAGTGCACTGTACATTTTGTACGTTCCATCTTTGCTGATTACGGTTCTGTGGGTTCATTTTCAAGTTGCAATTAATTAATTAATCTGATAACTTTTTCCTGCACACCACTGTTCATTCTCTTTAAAAAAAGACCAATGGAAACATTTCATACAGTAAGCAATATGTCTTACTCGACTAAATGACTAAGTCTATTCTATCAAACACCAACTTTAAAAGACTAATTTCTCAATGACGTGCGTTACAGGACAGTTCACAATAATTTAGGTTTGGGCACATTGCAACAAAAATGCACAAAAAGTTAATGTTACTTCCCTAGAAAGGAAAAAGGTTCAATACACAGCAGTTCAGCTCTTTCAGCTCGTCTGAAGTAATGCTCGTATACGTCGGGAATCAAGATATTTCCTACACCTAAAGTTTTAAATTCCTCTTCCTAAAAATACAAAGTTTTTTTTTTCCACAAGTAAATAATCACCACCATGTCAATTTGTATGAACAAGGAAAGTGGAAATACAAGAAAATTCTCAAAAAATCCATCTAAAAGCTGTATTTTTATTTTAACTTCACTGAACGTATTTCTTTAGATGCTCTGAACTACATTAACATAGGAAATATGTGACATGTGTATTGCATGAATGGATTCTGCATCATAAAACGCATATATCTACTACTATGCCTTCAAATGTAATGTGTACATTAAATCTTCTTTTCTATGTAATAAAACTGTTATTGTTCAGTGACTTATCGTCGTAATAGGCAAAATGACTCATTTTTATATTTCCACTACATTATCAAAGACATGCTATCAGGCCATAAATCTTCATAGCCCCATCCATTGTCTGTTTTCAATGCAAAAGAATCTTTACCTTGCAGTAATAGCTCGGTTAATAAATACAAAAACTATAGTGACTGGTGAGTCTTGCAACTAAATAAAATATCAATTTAAAAATTTTGCCCAACATAGAAAAAATTTACAAAATTACTTTCGCAGACAACTACCACACCCACCTTCCCATTAGGATATTTTATCGTAAATTGGGCATTCAAATGAGGTAATTGCATTCAGCTCAGCTGACAACAATGAGAGTGTCAAGCAAAGTCATCTTCCAAAACTTCTGAGTCCCCCATCCAACTTTCTGCTAGTAAAATGATGTAAAACAAAATTTCTTACCGTTTTGCCGCATCGGACGCAATGTGGAAAACCAGAAACTGAGGTTTGGATGACACATCCAGCATGTCCTCAGATTCGTCTTCTGGGTCAGAGGGCATGTCTGAAAATACGTCCTGTCCTAGATCTTCATCGGGGTCTAAAAAAAATGAGATATCATTAATGCAAATGTTGGCACCATAATTTCCTATTTATCATACATGAATCTGCAGAGAAAGGTGAAAAAGAAATACTGACGAAAAGGTAAAGTTTATTGTATACGCTACACTGTTCAGATCCTTTATCTCCAACTGTCGAAATTTACACCCCAGTACCCCTCTACAATCATGACCTTTACCTAAGCATACGATTGTCCCTCTGAACTCTGGTGCTAATTTTGTTACCAATTCTAAAGTAAATATAATAATTTTGAAAGACTTCAATTAAAAACGGTTGTCATTTTGAGTATGAACAGATGAAATGGAACAGGACTTTGTTATGATTTCGCCTCGCCTAATCCAAAAAAACTAAACAAAAAATCAAGTCGCTAGGACAAGCATCCGTTCACTACAGTAACCTTTATTAGGGCGATGTTGTGCAATGCAATTCATCTCCATGAAGTCAATACTTGGGAGTTTATCACTGATGTTCAAATTAACCCAAATAAATGAACATGTGTCTATAATTTAAGCTAGCATTACTTGCTGAGAAATATAAATTGCGCATCTATAATTTCGTCTGGTAAAAAAGAAAACATCCATAACTCAAAGGTTATAAACTGTATTGGACAATTTTAACAGTGAACATTATTCATGTATGCTCAGTAGAATGAACCCATGCAATAACATACAAATACGAAAGATTAAGGTCCATGTAACTGGTTTTACCTAGATATTTAGAGGAAGTGCCAAATTCCCATGTCTGCATGTCTGATTCACGCTCGAAACCATTCAAGTCTCCTAGATAACCTGTTAATGAAAAACAATAATCATACTGATCACTCTAAAGAATCAGAATAAAATCATTGCATATTTTCATATTGTGCTTTGAAACTAAAAATTTTTTCCTACATGATTACTTCTGGAAAAGCGTATTCAAAGAAATAATATTTGGACGTATTGGCAATGGAATTCGGTCTGTCAGTCAATTATCCGTTTCTCACTGGAAAATATGATAAAATAAACAACCACTGTGATATATTTGTTCACTATCTAGTAACTCTTGATCTGATTTAGCAGGTACAATACTATTTCAAAACGTGTATGATTCAGTTCAAACACATTTTCTTGAGTGCATTAATTGCTATGTAGCAAAGAGCTGCTTATACTTTTGTTTGCAAAGCAGTATACTGCAAAGACAATGTAACTTACCCGTGATAAGAGCGCGCATGCGTTCGGACTTCGCCAGTTTCAGAGGTGTTTTCCCAGCGTACGTGGATATACATGGGTCTGCCCCATACGACAGTAGTAGACGTACGGTCTCAACTTGATCGGTTTCAACAGCGTCATGGATAGGTCTGCTCGAATACAAAAAGAAAACGCCACTTGTACACACACACACAAAAAAAACGTACAATACGAAGGTAAAACTTCTATTTCATCTACGGTAACAAGCAAGTAAAAAATTGTTAAAACTGAGCTTGTAGTAATTTTTCATCTTGTATTAAAAATTGCCATACCAAATATTTGATGTTTACATCAGCTATATGTACGTGTGTATTTATCTTAGTTCATTATCAGCTAAATATGTATGTGTGTATTTATGTGAGTTCTTTATAAATAATTTTTGTTCGTTTTGTCGGTCGGCATGTCTGTAGGAATGAAGATAGTTTTACGCTCGCAGGCATGTTCAGTTTAAGATCCAGCTAACAAATTCTGACAATCATTCTTATTTGTTTGACCACATGGCCTTTTGATAAAGTAACGAGTACGGCTTTGTCGGTCTTGCTGTTAGTTAAACACAACTATTTCCTCCAACTAAGTATAATTATAATATTAAGTAATTACCTAACTTCTGTCTCTAACGTAAGCCTATCCACGGCAGTTGATCAGATAGATACTCGTCCAACAGTGTTTCTGAATAATAATCAATGGTCTGATCACTGACAATAATTAAAATTGAATTTGAGCTTTTTTCTTTCTCACCTAATACCATCTTGAGAGCAACAATTTACGTCTGCCCCATGATTGAGTAAATGGCGGGCAATCACAAGATCACCACGCGCACAGCATTCGTGGAGTGGGGTGTAACCGGCGTTGTCACGTGCGTTGACATCAACTGATCCAGAGACTAAGCACTTCAGTGCGATCTCCTGTAGATGAAATAAATTGAATGATAGTATCGGGAATATTTTGGCTGAAGCATTGTTGGCGACAAAACGGTACTGTGCAATGCTCAGTTCTCACTGAAAATAAACGAGTCGTCTGTACATCTCGGAGTGGTTTTAATTTTTGGTTTCCCTCTTGGCATCATCGGAATATGTTACGAGATTGAAATCTAGGGATCACAAACACTTTCCTGATTTAGATATATGGTTGATCATGAAGAATGAGCTTTAACACAAAGGTGAAGTTCAGGGAGAGATCTTTGTTTGACAAAGAAACCCACGCAAACCTTTCGACGAGGTTTCTTGATTTGTAAATTCACCGTAAAGTGATAGTACTTATTTGCTTGTTTGCTTAAGAGGGTGTTGCATAAATGTTTCATAACGTGCCAACGCCTAGAATGCATACAATTCAATCTTACTGACAATCCTATACACTTGAGCTGGGTACCATGAAATAATTTGTACCGTGGCATTTTTTAATATGCCGCGATACGTACCACTGTGTATACTGCAACTGACCTTAGAAAGAAATAGGTTTCAATTTCAGCCACATGTTTATTAAAAATGATCTGTATTATTCTTAAGAAAGCAAAATTACCAACTTGCATATATTATTCTGCAGTGGTTAATATGTGCATTTGTATTCAAGTTAGTACGATAATAGCCTGCGTGTTTTATTTCCGTAAATCATAAAAATCAATTTTAAAGCCGCGTTAGAACATAATTTTGTAAAAGGAAATTTACTCCAAAAGGTGTTAATGAATATCGTAAAAGCCTTACCTTTATTAATTGTACCTGATTTTTGTTTATACTGCCTTAAAGGTAGTAAATAAATGACAATATATAACAAAATCGGAAATAGTTACTGTTTACAAGTATATTATTGTACATAATAATTTTAAAGTTCTGTTCTGTTCGTGAGATGGAATTTTACTCAGTGATACATTTAAATACATGCTTAATATATCAGAAGAAAAATATCTGAAACCACTGTATTTGTATTTCTTTATTACTAATTACACTTTCCATCCCCCACCACTCCCTTAATTCAATTAGTGAAAGTAGTCACTCCAGTGAAGTGTCTGACACATCGAGACGTTAAAGCATTATATTTGGGTCAAACCAACATTAAAAAGTACATTTTGAATCTATACAATAATGCAATCTGAGGTTGCGTTCTTCTTAATGAAGAAAAAATACACACAATTCCGATGTTCATGCGGTTCTCAAACTATATTCCAGACACGTTCGTTTTCACCTATTTTTTCAATTTCTGTTTTCTTATTTTCTTCCCTTCAAATTACAGAAAGGACTTGCTTTCCTACATACTTTCTTCCAAAAATAAAAACACATGGTAACTGCCATCAATTGCGTCCTTGTTGAGCTGATCGCACGGGCAAGTTTCATCTATGTTTCGATAAAGAAATAAATCTAAAACGTCCATTTAGACGATCTGGAAATCAACTGTTAGAACTACAAAGCCCCCATTCACTCATTTTCACCATTATGAATCGAAAAATCGACGTACCATGGCAATTTTAAAAAAAAATATTTACGATAGCCAATTTAATATCGCGACAGCCAGATTGTCCGAGGAAACTGGCGTACGTAAATGATGCCTGGAGGTGTGCCTAATTTACACTTGCTGGTTGGTTAATCGAACAGCGTGATTGACAAGCGGTGGTAGGTCAATTAGGGATCAAAATATGAATTTTCTGGAGAAGTGGCCTGCAATTTCTTTTTTACATTTACGGTTCTCGCAGATGGAAAAATATTGTGTTCTAATTTAAAGCAAAATAACACCATATTATATCCATTATGTTATTTTTTATAACATTAATTATTTTGAGGTAAAAGATAATAAAATATATCGGCTCGAAAACGTCGCAGCATCGCCCCGAAAATTACACAGTTCTTATAGTTTATGAATTTACTGTGTGTATGTTACTGTTATATAAGCTGTCAGAAACTGTATCTAATGAGGAATGATTAAGCTTACAATACAGCTGTCACCCTGTAAAAGCCATTGTGCTGATTGACATTACAAAACTGTCACCCTGTAAAAGCCATTGTGCTGACTGACATTACAAAGCTTGTTGATAAAAACAGGAAGTGTTGACACCGAAGCCTACAATTTCCTACCTACACAAGTGATATAATAGGCAGGGAAAATTCAGCGGTATGCTAAGACTTGAGGCAAGACGTTTGTTGGATGGAGAAATAGAGCTAGTAAAAATAAAACACATTGATTCAACTAATGAGACAATATTTTAGTGGACTAGAGAAATTATGTAAACTTCTGAGAGAAGATGATTCTCGCTCTTACAAAGGAACACATATACTTATCACATTAACCTACGCTAATACATAACGAAAAACAAAATATTTCTAAAGGTTGGATTTGTTCCGCACATCTTTCACAAACTCTTAATCGGCCACCATGTTGGCGTATTTGACACTTGTCGAAAATGTGATTAATTGTTTATAAATATAATTATATTTTTAATACTTGAAATTATTTTATCACAATTATAACTCTTCCGTTAAAAGAATTTTGTAAAAAGAAATTGGGATTAATTCTGTAATGAAAAAGAAGACATGATTTTAATATCATTAAATACGTAACTAGATTACTCGGGAATTTCCGACACTCTGTACCAACGGAGACTACGGAATCACCGGAACAGTTCAAAGGCACCGTAGTACGTACCATAAGAAATAAATACCGCGGTAAACCGATATACCGATAATACCTAACATTTCTACTATACACAGATTCTGAATTTGGAAACTAGAAAGCAGTGCAAGATAACATCTGATTCACATAAATCTACTGGTAATTATGCTACAGTTGTTTTGCTCAAGTACCCAAACTAGCGACTTTAATTTTAAGAAAAGTAATTCTTTTTTATTTCCAGAGACTGATTTAGCTCTAGGTTTTATATTCTAGTGAACAGTGATGTAATACATCGGAGGACAGCATCCTAATTTGCTGTAATTTAGACACCATGAAATTATATAAAATTAGATATAGCATAATTATGACTTAAAATAAAGACGTTCTCGAGAATAAATAAAAATACCTTTAATTACACATGTTACCCAGTTGAAGAAAGACTCCTCTATCTGACTCGCTTTAAAAAAAAAAACTAACTTATAAACTCAGGACGAAGACTTGGTAGAAGACTCAACCTGATGGTTAATTTTTGCTTTCTGAAAAGCACATTGATACAAGAAGAAAGCTTGTGTTCATGACTTGTTAAAGTTGATGTCGGGCGTAGCAAAACTTTTAAATAAAATCTGTTTACTCCACCACATCCAAGGGCGGACAGATGGAATTACGTACGGCCTTTACATTCTCCTGAAATGGTGTTAATTAGCAGGTCAGTTAACCACTGGCAAATGCCAGTCATGCCAAAAACGATATAATCGTTAGGGCATAGGCTGCTGCAGGCAAAAATGATATGTTTTGCAACACGGTGTTCCTCGTAGCCTAGTTGTACCCAACAGTGCCCAATAGTGTTATAGACGTCGCCTACCAAACGAAATCCTAAGTGAATTTATCGACTAAACTGCAATGTAAAGGTCACAGTTTCATAGCAAACAACGTACTTAACAACAGTCTCGAATGGGATATGATGTTGACTTTTATACACCGACAGGATAACGCCGAAGTCCTCAAATATCCAAACTGAACTGACTATGTTTTATTATTTTTTTGATACGTTTCTTTTTATAATGAAAGTGTTTACATAACCCTCTTATGGAAACGTCCGCTGCGTTAAATTCACCGATTTAAATTTTCTGTGAGAAAAAGGAATACAAGCTCAACACGTGTCAATAAAGGTCTTTGCATGGGAACACTGCGACCTTATTAATTTTTCTGCGAGGTAAAGGAGTGCAAATTTAACAGAGATGTATACCAAGTGCTTTGCGAGGGAACACTGTGACTTATATTACAAAAACTGTAATACAAGTGATTTTTGTATTCAGGAGGGATTTTCACAATTCAACAAAGTCTGAAGTGAGTACGGAAGCAGGGATATATTTATTCTGTTGACACAAAAGACTGAATTTGACAAACCATTACTATCATGCGAAAACAATCCAATATAGAGTATCGACTAAGGCTATTAAATTCGAGATTCCTTGGCCAAGAGCAGTTGAAACAGAAAGAACGGATAATGCTTTTTTTGAAAGAAAAGAGGCTACTGAATATCAACAACTCACTTCTGGAAACCGCAACCACATTTTAAAACCTCTATGAAATAAAAACAATCATTTGCTGTGGAATGGCACCAGTCAAAAATGAATACTTAAGGAGTAAGAAGCTGCAAGTATAATTGATGTTAAGTATCTGTTTTTTGCGTATTCTTTATGAACTACCGTATATACTCGCTTGTGAGTGAAGTCCAACTGCACACTCCACAGACAGATCTGCCGTCGCATAATGCGCCGGCAGATCTGGGTCTGTACAGATTGTTAAAAGCAATAAGTAGAACAAACAACATATACCCTCGTCTGCAGAGGCATTATGCTACGGCCGACCAGGATCTTCGTTTCTTTTTTCTTTGCATTTTGACTCAGCTTATACAAGAGTACATACGGTAGCTAAGGCAGATCATCGCCTAAGAGTGAAAGGCAATACTATTCTACCCTTTCTTGGAGAAATTATCCCATGTTGGATGTGAAGGCTTTGGAAAAAGCCAATGAAGACTTCCAAAGAACGTTTAGGACATTGGATTCATGTCTGTTTCACCTGACCTTAAAGTATGATATGGTGTCCAGTCAGGTACCCTGCTAAAATCATATACTCATGCCCACACGCACCATATTATGAAATGGTTGCTGGATGGCTAGTAAAAGAGAAAACTGTCTTGCCAATACCAAAACAAATAAATAAAGGCAATTGTAAATGTTATCGAAATGAATCCAGAAAGGTCAATCTCTGCCACATCGGCGTGCAAGTGCAGGTGACTGAACAGTGATGTTTCAATATTCATGGCGCAGAGAACAGGGAATGAATACCATACGGTGTACGAGTGTTAATAATGCAGAATACACCTAAATCTGGATGCTTGACTCGCGCGTCAGTGTGTGACCCCGGCGCATGGAAGGAAGGACTGGTTTTGAATGCGATAACAAGAAATTTTGATTTGCAATACAAAAGGTTACTTTGTTGCAATAAATTAAGCTTTATATCTTATAACTTGGATCTGAAATATTACTAACTGCCATGTGTTACCAATAATTATTACACACAGTGAAAGCGCATTAAAGGCAAATATGCAATATGAAACAACCCATCAAAAGGATTCAAAACAGATGATGATTCTTTTTTTCTGACCAAGACACACTTTTAATGTGTTCTAATTGCCATCACCCCTTGATCACCTTGGCAGATAATTGAAATGGGAAGCGCTTATAAAACGGCACTGCAAAGCTTATAAAACGGCACTGCAAATCCTGCTAAATCTGAAAGACTTAATATAATGAAGAAAACCATCCGATAAGCAGTCAAAACAATGAAATAAAGAAAATAAATTTATATGCGTGTTTTCACTGAAACAACTTCTTGAAATTTATGTAGAGAATTTATGGATTACATCACATTAATTTGGAATCTAAATTGCTAAAATATCTATGTCCGTCACTTTGACGTAACGTTTGTACCCTAAACACGCAAAGTACAGCTTGATAATAAGAATTTTTGGATTCTGAAGTTTTAAATTACCCACACAGAGACATGTCAGCAAATTGTACAAAAAACGCCTCTTGATCTTTCAAAATGATTTCTTTCGACATTTCCGTGCTGACTATTAATATTATCCTTTCCCCTGAAACCAATCTGCGTGAATATTGAAATTCAACAGAATTTAGATTAAGTCTTTACTATGCAAATGTTGCTATTGCCAGAGACGGAGAATTCTGGATCAAATTACTCAATTCGTATTGTTACAATACAGTAAAGACTGAAAGCCTGTTTTATCTATCTGCTTCACTGTTCTATACCAGCTTACATCTAACACGGTCGATTCGCACCGCGAATGTTACGATGACGCAAACAGAACCTATCCATAAGGTAAACCTGCAGAAAGCTGAAGTATGATATTTTAACTTAGCGTCAATACAGTACAAAGTAAATCATGCAATCGCTCTAACTCCTAGAAGCAGAAAAATGTTATACACTCACCCCTCGTGTTGTTTATAATTTACACAATATTTAGGATCGTCAACAAAAGTATTGAACTGCACACGATCTGCTCCAATATGGGGTTTATCTAAATATATATTCTATTCGGATTCGTATCTTACTCCTCTGAGAGCAATGCCCTTGTTAGCAAAGCAAATGTAAGATATATTCTAAGCAATCGATTGCTACAACAAAAATGGATAAGATGTTTGGGTTGGAAAGCAAATAAAGTACATGTACTCTCTTGTGTGTGTCTTTTTTCATATTTTCGTTGTTTGTTTTGTGGGTGAACTGACTTTTATTAAAAGACTGACTTATTCCGAATAGACGATGAGAAACTTCGTTTTCATCCGTCTTTGTTAGCTATTTTATCTCAGCACATGTTTGCCTAATTTATATATTATTACGTGGACTTTGGTGTTTTGCTGTGCACACAGAATGCACATTAACCCTCACCCCCAATTGTAGGGTGCCACAGTAATATGCTATGCTATTTCATTCGCTCACGAGTGGTTAACAAGTGTTGCAAGGTTTAAAGTAACTGCTGGATGATTCATGCCTTAATAAGCAATAAATTACAACAAAGCTGGAAAATATTTGTGATTGGTACAATCAGTTACTTGTCCACAGTTAACGTTATTTTCTTTTTTTAAACTGGTAAAACGATATTCAGAAAAGTTTAAACAGGAAACACTTTCATTCCGACGAATATCAAAGGGACAACATGGCAATACTGTTTAAAACCGCTTTTCATTTGCATAATATCGACCGCAGTTCTGACAGGGGTACAGAAAAGAACTATCAGCAGACCCTACAATTCTTCACATAGTATTGTGAAACAACAGAACAAAAATATAACTGAATCCATGTACATGAAGCTGCGAAATGATATCAGATTACAATCTCAGGCAGGACACATTTGACAATGAAATGTTCCATTAATGGAGCTTGATTCAACAGCCTATTTCATCTTACTGAAGATTAGAGGTTAATTAATCATTTTGGCATAAAGAGCTAATACAATCTACAGGGGTGTTTATTTATCGGCCAGTTTTACCTTGTTTTTGACACAGTTTTCAACTCATTTATTTAGATCTGAATTAACCGAAAATAATTAAAAACAAAAATAAGGCATGCGTATTCTCAATGCCGATAAACATATTCTGTTGAATTTGTTCACAACGTTAATTTATAGTATGATAAAAAAAAAATAGCTGGTTTAAGGTTGTACATTAATCTGTTATCGCTTTTAACTTTGACATTCAGTAGTTAGATCTTGATCGTCATTTGACACGTCTCTCCCTTCCGAGAATATAAAATTCAATCTGCATATTCCTTCATGAAAAGCTCACAAAGTCGTTGCTATCTTCTTTGGTGATTACACAATTTCTTGATATGAATCAAGTCTACACGCATTGTAAGACGATTAGAAGCATTCAAATCCAGGTTGCGGTATCAGCTAACAAAGTGATAAATATAGTTACTAATCACGTGATTACTTGACCTTGAGTTTAATATGATGTTTACTGATACGAGTATGCACGTTTCGTGCACAAAGTAAGATCTAAATGTCGCTTGTTAAATTGTTCCAAGGAGAAGTGACAAGGTTGCACGGTATTAAGTCAACGTTTACAGTAAACACTACCGCAATTTTGATAACAAACGAACTTACCTGTAATAAAATGGGAAAGATAAAGATGGATTTCGATTTTAGTTATTATCCATATTTCGTTTTAGATGCATCACAATAAGAAAAGAAATCTTATCAAACAAAAAGTTGAATAAGCAGAAGTTAAAAACGAACATAAGAAAACAGATGCCATCTTAGAAATAAACTCAGCCCTATTTGTAAAGACTGGTGTCAAGCTGTATTGGAAAGTGTATTGCATAAATCACGATCATCTAAACTCCGTTCTTAAATAGGAAAAGGCAGAAATTGTTAACAAAAAATTCCGACTGGGAGTGTCCTACAAAGGGATAACTTAGTTCTGTTAGTTGAGCCTAACCAAACGAACACCGTCTACATTTACTTCGCAAGCATTCTGGGTAAAACGAAACAAAGAATCAGCCAAGTACCATATCATTAGGACTTTCTAAATAGCTGACCCACTTCTGTGCACGATTAGAACAGGGAATAAATGTACCAGTCATTACAAGACATTACAGTCTATTGTTCCAACAGTTTCAGTGTATATTCCAACAGTTTCAGTGTATATTCCTATGACCATGAAACTATTACGAAACTTCAAAGAATATGAACTGTTTCACAGAGTATCTGCCCCCTCTTTCGTTCGGTTGTGTTAAGGGAAAATGATATGTAAGCATTTACTTCGTAACCCAGTCTGGCCGCGCGGTGCAGCAAAGTTTCACCACTGTCTTTGTTGATGGCAAGTCTAGGAAGATGGATGGACTCGAACCCACTTTCCATGGATACTGCATCCTCATCATCCAGATTCTCCTGTTCTTCATCCTGAAGAATTCGTATTGGAACATTGTTGAAGACAACAAGTATCGCAATTTTCATTCGAAATTTTCTAGTATCCATATTCGCCAATTCTATAATTACTAGGTTGTTTTTTTTTAAATTAGTTTCGAATGCAAAAACCTACATGCTTATATGTTCTGAAGAGAAGTTTTTTGTAAGCTCTAATCGTGGATAGAGATGTTACTCTAAGAACGGAAGTCATCAATAACCTTTAACGACAGAGTAAGTTTTCTATGCCACTTATCAAGACCCAATCCTTGGCACCAATGAAGTTCAACCACAAAATCAGTCAGAAAGAGAAATAGTTCATAAAGATTTACTAAAACGCAACTTTCAAGTACCCTGTTAGTGTAGAAAAAGTGACAAACTTAGGTCTAAACTACAATGTATTTTGACAGTCATCAGAAGTCCATGTTTTATACTGCTACCGTTTCCCTTCTGTTACCTTAATTACATGCATTTAATTTTCTAATTCATCATCAAGGGTAACACGTTGGACCCGCTGCCGACTGATAGCAATACAAACAAACATGAAGTAGTTAGTCATCTTGTCTTTCTCCAACTGTTTATTTTGTGTTTAAAAGGTTTACGGCTCTGTATAGAACTCTAAATGTAAAACGTATAGTGTGATTTTTGTCCACCCACAATCCAAAGTCACTCTTAAAGATGATAACAATGCGGCTGATGCAATCTACATAATAAAACAATAATATCTTGTCTTTAAAAAGAGGACAAGAAATAAACTACAAAAAATAAGACCTATCCTTACCTGTTGAGGGATTCCGATCTGCAGAATTGTTTTGGAATTAAATGGGAAGTTGTGCTGTCCAATCAATTTCCTATGTCTCCTTTTCTTCTGGAAGATGTACTTCTGCTTGAAGTGAAAACGACTCTTTTTCTTTGCTGCCGCGGTCACCTTTTTCTCCTTCTGGATGTGAACAACTTCGTCTGCCTCTTCATCATCAGCATCAGAAACTCTGCTGGTAGCTCTGTCAGGGCAATCCTCCTCAACTTCAGTGTCATCGTCATACAAAGATTCCTCGTCGTGAGCGCGCCTATAGATTTTTAACATCAAGCCGCCTTTACTTTTGCCGCTGCGCAATGTTTGTTTTAGTGTGGAAGTAGCACCTTTAATTTCCCAACGCCCCTCTAGCTCATCCCTTTTCTCTTTGTCAAAAGAATTTTTGCTATCGGAATTTCTGTTCCTTTCAATTTCATTTAAATCAGATGTCCTTTGAGATCGATTGGAATGAGGAAGGTCGACAATGACCTTTTTAGACTCCTGAGACAGGAATGGAGATGCCTCCGTTTCTCCGACAGATGGTGCTCGGTCTCGGGACCTAGATGTGGAAGAGGAATAGTCTCTCTTCCGCGATGCATTTTTGCTTCGATTATAAATTTGTTTCCTCTCCCTGCTATTGCTTCCACCTCGAGGAGACCTATGAAGCTCTCTGGAAAGACGCCTAGATGGCGACGTTGATGACGAATTAATACGTCTCAGGCTGTTGGACTTAAGGCGTTGTCGACCTACGTTTGAAGGATAAGAATCCCCATTTTTACAAAATATTTCTGTACCCGTTCACTTAAATTCACACCTATTTAAAAACTAATATTCAATAATAATGCAGTATTAGCGTCTTTATCAATCTTATTTTAAGATTTCAAGGATGAAATAATAAATGTGTTCCATATATAAGCTAATAATATTTATTATATTACATATAGCTATTGGTCTGGTTTGACATCTAAGTTGCACATCAGTAACATCCATGACACTTGAAGGATAATCGCATAAACATCATTATCTACTAGTTACGATGACAATATCAGAAATGCTAATAAATAATAAACATCTACGCTACACAATCCACAAAATGAGAGATGAACATGAATTTAATATAATTAGTTGCGAAATCTAGCTCTGCATAGTTCATGTTTTCCTTTCTAAAACGTTTTGCATGGAATGAATGGTGAAAGCATCTTGGATGAATGTGGTTGCAAAGGTATTTCAGATATTAATTTTTTCTCCGGTACACATTCGTTTATTCCTCACAAGAATCTCAAGTCTCATACCTGCCGTCTGATTTCGAGTGCGGGTCCTCAGTACTTCCGGCTGGAAGTCAACAAAACCTCTGTTGTTCTTGCTGCTTTTACGTCGAAGACGTGCACCAAAAGATTTTCGTTTTCCTGAAGCAAGACAACTTAGGCTGATATCAATATTATCACCAAAACGAAATCCGAGTTACCAAAAAAAAATCATTGCACATTAACATCTAAATCATGGGTCTCAAACTCAAACCACCCTGAGGGCCGCATGAGGGCATTTTCTATGTCCCAAGGGCCGCACCACGTTAGTTTTCTCTCATGACAACTTGTGACGCCAATCATTTTGCGGGCCACAGCATACGGCTTGGCGGGCCGCGTGTTTGATACCCCTGATCTAAATCTTCATACTGCTGAAATATGAACAAGGAATTTTGGAAGGGGTGTCGAATAAAAAAAATGATTAAAAATATAAAAATATAAGTAAGGCTTTACCCGATAAATGCTAAACAGCTGTCCAGCTATGCAAGTTATGTTTACAAGAAAAATACATTTTAAACCAATCGACCAAAGCAAGACCCAAACGTTAACCTCAATACACGTAACATAGTACCATTCTTTAGTATATACACAACCTGAAAGTTGATCTGAACGCCAAGTCGGCCAATTAGCAATCGAATCGAAAATAGAGTGACACTGACATGTGTACCTATAGCTAATCATGAAACCATTAATGAAATAATCCATTGTTTACTCCACTCAGGTCACGCATGTGACAAATTATGAATACAAAGTAAATCAGAAGTAGTTACACATGCGCGTACCCCTGACATCACATTTCTAAAGTGGGGGATAATTTTATTTTTACCAATGTAGTGTCGTAAATAAGGTATTACAGACAACGGAGTCAAATCGTTGTTACGATATTATTCATCAAATAATATAACAACTTTAAACATTATGTCATTTTTTTTTTCAGTTAGCATATTACTCATGACATTCTTGTTGTGGATTTTAACATATAAAAGAAGAAGAAAAAAACCCATATCAAGCGTATGATATTGTCTACATGGTGATGACAAAGATTTTGTTTAACATAATTTTTCACTGGATGAATTACTTTTCATACAAGTTAATTTCAGCCTACAGAAAAATATACATTCCATTATTAACTGAATTTCGACAATATAACTTTTATAAAGTTACACAACGTTAAAAGCTCAATATCATGTGAATTAAGCATATCGTTAAGAGGTAATATATTTCACTTTTTTATATATGTAGTCTTTCGGTAGAGTATTCGTTCAATTCTGAAATAATGACAATTGAATATGTAATGGAAATCATAACTTCAATTATTTTCACTGCATAATGTACATAATCTTTCCTATCTTAGAATATGTGGCTATCTGTTTCGATTGGTAAACGGTCGAATGAGGTTTTAAATTTAATGTAAGGACTGCGAAATTTTTCGGTAAAGAAATTAAATAATCGTAAAACTGGAGGTTGTTTTAAAAAGCCCATAGATTTTCCCCTTGCAAGATAAACTTTTGCTTGTGTTCCATGTCGTAAGATACATGTCTGTTAGTCTGTGTGCTTCATACTGTTGACGAGCCATTGTTTATCGGAGTGTGCGTGTTTTGGATTTTTAACGTAGCTGTAACAATTTTAGCTATATCGTTACTATGTCTGCAGTGTGGCAGTTTACAGAGATGTCTAGCACTGGGGCATTATGCCGCAGACATGTAGCAAATGTCCAACCCAGTCTCATTATCGCGATACCAGAACGACCAGTTCTATTACTAACCTCTTGATATTGAGAGCCAAACGAGGCAGCTGCTAGTACAATTTTTATAATTATTTGGTTTGACTTGACCGAGGTTCGAACCCGCGACCTCTCGCATCCGAGGCGGATAATCGTTTATTTGAAAAAAGAGTGCAAATACCAAATGTATCCAAATACACACTCTTCGAAAATAGATCTTACGTAATCAACCATCGATAAGTATTATTATATGATTTGATATCGTTTCAGTGTACGATTATAAACGCTTTTCACGTATTTGCCGTGTTTTCCCTCAATTAATCTACTGCAAATTTTAATAGGATTCAATTTCACAGGGGTAAGTGGTTGCCTTCCAGTTCCTTCAAAAAAGCAAGTAGAAAATGGTACTCTTTTACATTTTATATCCATCTTAAAAAACCCGCATGTATTCTCTCAATCATTTCGCAATAGTTTATACTATAACAGCACCGTTTTAATTTTGATAATGGCATTACCTCTATTAAATTTTGTTTTCAAGACACATATTGTGTTGACTAAATATTTGTAAGGGAAGACGATTCAGTGGCGTACTAAGAATAAACGGCGCCCGGGGCGAGTATGATGGACCCCGCCAACGACTTTCGTCCAATTTAATATTTATCAGCTTCTTTTGGGGCCCCTAAGCCTCAAGCGCTTGGGACAATCGCCCCGTCCGCCTCTCTACCGGTTAGTACGCTACTGAAGAACGCTTACGTTTAATCATTAAAATACCTTTAATCGTATTGTTAAGGCCTGTTATTGTTGTTATTGTTGCTGTAGGGTTTAACGCCATTTTTCAGCATAAGATAGGCTATACATGGCGGCCAGTATAAATCGTGGAGGAAGAACCCGGGAAAGCACCGGAAAGAACCACCGACCCATGAGAAGCTACTGGCAAGCTCTCTCACATACCCACATTGGCCGAACCCAAGACTCGAACCCACGCAGACAGAAGTGAGATGGCAATGATCCATAACGAAGGCCCTCTTGTACAGTATCTCCTGTTTAACCTTATGCATGTATTATTTATTAAATTTTATCATGTCTAATCAAATCTATGTTTGGTGTTTTAGCATAATTATTTACTTTAATCATGCCAACAATTTTTAACTTAATCCTTAAAATTATATCGGTCTGAATGGTTTTTGACCTTGGACAAAATGAAGAGAAACTTCACCGCCCGATATGGGAGCTTTAATTTTGAGAATATTACGGTATCAACCAATACTGATTACGATAAGCAGGTTAAAAATAAATTCGATCCAAAATAAAATCTGAGCAATTGGAAACCACAAGAGATAAAATAGCTACATGATTTTCATTAGTCACGAGGGAATACTTTAAAGGTTGAGTTATCGACCGTGAAATTGATGTATTAATTTAAAATCGTTTTGTGCACAGTGCAAAAACTCTTGTTTTGTACACAGTCAGACCTTTCTTGAAGTAGACATTATGTTGCCCGTATTTACTTGGCAAATGCTGCCAACTAAATAAGAAAGAAATTTTTTTAGGCACCTTACATGCATGTATGGCGTACAACTAACGGTGAATTCATAGCATACCCTATATACTGCCGGTTAAGTGGAGTCCAACTTAAAGCAACACATACTCGGATCTACCGGCGCATTTTTTATACGACGGCAGATCAGGGTCTATGATGTTTGTTCTACTGATCAGTTCTGACAAAATGCAAAGACCCAGGTTTGCTGGCGCAGTATGCTACCACGGATCTGGGTCAATGCAGTTTGCAGCTGTATCACATTTATCAGCGAATATACAAAGTACGTCTCTATCCTTACATCCTCTCGCAGGAAAATCCATTAAAAAAGCGCGCTTTTCAAGTTGAAACATTTATTAGCCAATGAATCTTTTGAATATAATGTATTTCAATATATATTCAGATTTATGTCAACAGACTGTCTTTAATGTTGGTTCAATCATTACTTGTATTCCAGTCGTTCAAAATATTGAGGGTAAAAAAACCCAAACAAACCGGAAAATATTGGACGCAACTCGCTGGTATCTTTCAACAATTTGCCGTTTCCTCAAGCCATTCTTATATCTCGTGCTTTTTCTAGGACTCGCAGGAATTTAATTTATCACATGGTAATCCGCTTACTTTTTGTGCCAGTTGAATGAGATTCATAGAAGTAAATTGTATTCGGCGATGACTAAGACCTTAGGTTTTGCCATTTCACTCTCATTATCCTACACTAAGATACTTCTGACATTCTTCAAATTCCGAAAATAGCCGAGTCTATTCTACAACTCAAATGTTATGAGGAAATTCCCCTATCAATCTGCCGCAAAATGATTGGGTCGGTGGGTTGATTTTCTAAATACAGGAAATATATAATGTAGATATTAAGGTAGAGTTTGGTTTTTCGGCACGTCTTTTTTTTTTAGAAATTAGCGTCAGAACCCACTCCCCAACACCAATCACGTGTCCTAGAATAGACCCTGAAACAGGCAGTGATTTATAATATAGTGCAGTAGTTTTTACATATACTTTTTCATGTGAGTTGTTTGGGCTAATTACAGTCAATATTGGTTCTTAGACCTAAGCAATAATGCTAACAGGACTAATACCAGTATAGGCCCAGTTTCAATACGTTAGGTACTTTGAACCAACCTCTGCCCTCGCTCTTTATATCAACAGACCAAATACTGGTTTCCATTTTCTATTTGCAATGGGAGTCTGACGGTTAAAAATTATTTTTCTTAAGTTCTAGGTCCAGTCTGTGCTTGTGACTGAGTCTTTAATGGCATGGTATGTACATGTCTTAGACGAAAGATTATCGGTTGAGAACAAGGCCCCCAAATATCCTATATATCCGTAACATCTCTTCGCACAGTAGGAAGGGTACAGAAGGGCAAAAGTCAATTCCTGTATGTTTTATCTAGATACAAAATATAATGATATCACGTACTTTATATATATATATATATATATATATATATATATATATATATATATATATATATATATGTGTGTGTGTGTGTGTGTGTGTGTCTGTGTGCGTGTGTGTGTGTGTGTGTGTGGTGGACAGTACGCCGACTCTACAGGAACGCACTTTTACAACTATTAGTGGGATCTGTTTCCTTGGAAAACAACTTGACATCCAGTTTGCCAATAATACAAATTTAAACTAAACCTAGCTGTGATGAGGAAAAAATGGTGACTGTTTCTTGTTACGGTAAAATTATACTGGAATTCTTACATGAAAATAAAGTCTCAATTTTAAGCGACTATCAAGGCTGCTGTGCGTTTATTAACCGCTGCGAAATTTAATCACTTTAAATGACAGTTTACATAGGTAAACAGAGCCGTTCGCCTAACAAGTCGATTTTGCAAGTCATGATACCTAGAGTTAATGTTTGTTTTTATACGGTAAAGCACAAGGAACGGTTTGAAAAGTTGTAGCGTAATATAAATCCGGTTAATGTTCATTCCCCACGCCCTATCCTGTTTTATTACTGATATGAGTTGGCAAGATAAGCTATAGCACATAACTACGTTTTCATCAACAATACACATAGTGTTTGTGTACAAACACACACACACACACACACACACACACACACACATATATATATATATATATATATATATATATATATATATATATATATATACACACACACACACACACACACACACAAAACAAATAGGTTTATGTTATCATCTAACAATGTGATGACTTCAACAATAATAAAACAATGTCATACTCCTATTTAATTAAAAATAAATACTATTCATTTTGTCGTTAAATATACACGTAGTGGTGTACACATCAGCGCTTATTTAAACAATGATTTCACAAGTCCTTCTATAGGAATTGCCACATCACGTTTGGTTTTATTAAAAACAAATGGGACACGGGCTGTATTTTTAAGATCGATGCTCAGACCTGCAGTGACCTTGACTGAAAATACTATAAATAACTCGAGTTACTAATTTTGTTAGAATACACCTAATGATTTATTTATGAGAAAAGGTTTAAAAATGTGAGATGACAATTTAACATGACCTCGTCACAAAGATTACCTGGAACTTGTTTTTGTAAATTCTGCTGCCGAGCACGTCTCCGCAACTTATCGGCCTGAAAAATAGCCAAAAATGTTTTGTTTTAAAAAATACGTTGACATTTCATACATTCGAATTGTTTTACGTTACTTATATGGATGCAACGTTTCGCTTACTTAAGAGTAAAAAAAGCAAATAAACAACAAACACCCGCCCCCCCCCCAACTCAAGACGGAATTTCTTCCTTCTTGAAGGTCTGAAATTGGGCAAGTTGAAAACAAGACATTAGTGAACAATACACCAAAGATATTATTATCTTCTCAACCACACAGCAGATTTACCTGGTATTAGTGGTGTTATAAAATCTTCCAGATGATGAGGCAAATTTTATGATTATATAGATACTCGTAAATATTTTGTTGCAATCGCGTGGTGTACTTCTCGTGATGGGATACGAAAACATTTAAAATAAAAAAATAAAGGTTACTAGAATCATTACAGCTCGTAAGATAAGTAAACTGACATAGACTATAATCAAAATATAAAATTCACTATTCCCAAGATCACAACCTATGGAAACTATCTCCCAAACATTATATAATGTCAATTTGCCTAAAAAATGATTTCCAAACTAAAGATATAAATAAAGGATATGGGTAGCCTCTACTCCAAAGCAGAAGTCATACACGATCTTTAGACGAAGCTTAAAAATGTGGTCTGCCAAGTCAAATGGATTTCCAGCAAATTTAACGTATAATTATGTATTATTCTACTAAGGCGATGGGTTTCTCTACTGTTATTAATTACATATGGAAGTGTTTGAGAATTTAAAAAATGAAAAAAAATATGAATTTTTACATTAAAACCTACAGATATAAGATAAAAAATTTAAATAATTTCACGGCGCTGAGTACATGAAAAGCAATTAAACAATGCACAACTGTGTAAAGAAATTCTGATCTCAGTTACAACAATGCACAGTTTAAGCCAGTCCGCAAACGTACACGGTCTGCAATATCATTGCATCTAATAAAATCTTTCCTTAGTTTCTTAACATACTCACCACAATCATCACAAAAAAGTGTCTCAAGATTTATTGATTCATCGGATAAAGAAACTAACCTTTAAGTCAGTTTTATCATTTACTTATAGTGTTACTTGTCATATTTCTTTTTTATGTTTTCTTCAGCTTTATAAATACGAATTATTCATTTTAATCACAATAATTTCCAAATTTTGCTAAACTGTTCTTTTCAAATGTGTGCATATTGCAGTCTAATTGTTTGTATTTTTCTTGCAAAGGAAGAACGCAGAATGGATACGCAGATCTTCCTCATACTAAAACTCACTGAATATCGCGATGATATAAGCCCACACGAAGGTCGGTAGAATAAAAAATAGTCACTAAAGTGTTGCTAAATTCAACCAGATACAAGAACGACGCATCAACAGGCACTGATCTTCCTTTTTGGTTTTTAGTTCTTGTTGGTTTAAACGGCATGTTTAATACAGTGGAAATGGCAAATTAGTGTGCCTAAGAACCTGATCAATTAATCTATTTACTAAGTTTACCCAAAATCAAATCAGAAATACCGTCTTTAGAGTGGTAACAAGTTCAGCCAATCAGATACAAAAGCATCTCATTATTCTGAGTGGATTTTGCTTCTTATTGAACTCATCCAAAACCTTGAGAGAATATAAGCGCACGTTCCAAACCTGATCAAAATAGGATCCAAAATATGGCTTCCAGAATGGTAACAAGCCTAGTCAAACTGAGGCAAGATCACCCCATTATTGTGCGCTTATATCGCACATTATCGACCTTGTTCGAGATGTTGGAAGATTCCAGGACTGAACAAAATCGGATTAGAAATGCAGCCTCTAGGGTGGTAACGAGCTCAATCTGATGCATGATCACCGCAAGATCACCTTATTAATATGCATGAATCTCGCTAATTATAAAACTGGTTCATGCGCTTCATGATATAAGCATATGAATAGTTCGATCAAGATCAGATCAAAAGTATGGTCTCCAGAGTGACAACAAGATCAGTCAATCAGATGTAAGATAACCTAACTGCGATGCCTAGATTTCGCTCAGCGTCGATCTCGTCCGCGAGTTTAATGATATAAGCCCATATCCCAAATGTATACGAAATCGGTCAGGGGGTATAGACTCCAGAATGACAATAAGCAATTGCTGACGTACGGACGATGTACGCCACAAGACATACGACAAACGCAGGGTCATAGCACAAGGTCACTTGACCATATGAGCTAAAACCAAAACAAAATATCATACAGAACTCTCTGTATGCACATCACCAGTGTAAAGATATGTCTTTAATAATCAGTTTTACAGCTTCGTTTTGCAGTTGACTACATTATTTGCATCCAATATTGCATACTAGTATAACATAAAGTAATACATCATTAGTGAATTAGTCAGCAGAGAGAGAGAGAGAGAGAGAGAGAGAGAGAGAGATAACTCAAGCGGGTTAAGGTAAATTGTTTTTTAAAGGAATACTACTTACTACAGCATAAATGATATTTGCGCCAACAGTAAAAAATCATACAACTGATGAAAGTTCTGTACATTTGTCATTTTCATTCTTACCAAAGATAACCCTAAACCTTTAATTGTGAGTGTTGCACTGATATTTTATTTTGCTATTTCAGTGCTTCATAGGCGGAAAAAACATGTGGAGTCTTCAATAAGATATATGTCAAAGAAATATGAATAGTCTGAAACAAGGAACAAACGATACTTATGTTATTCTTACGTTCTGGAGACGTTTAGGGATGAAGCATACAGACACAAAAGCATACACTACACTAGTGCTGATTTTTATTGCAGATGGATAGGGATTAGCAAGACGAAATTGAATCGGATAAAGAAAAGCATTTCTGCACATTTCCACCTTTTAGCATGCCATGAGAAAGGAGAAAACCCATTGCCGATCGTCTACGTTGCAGAGATGACAGGAAATACATACCGGTTTTTCCATTAGGCGTAGTATTATGATGCTATAAAGCTTACTGGCAGGGAAAACATGACCTATTATATAAATGTAGAACTGACCTTTTCATCGGCAATTTTTCGAATCAACGATATGTTATCTCACATATTATATTCACTATATTTAGTGTATACATAAAGCCGCATGTTGATGCTCATCTTTCAGAGCACTCACAAGCTGACAAGCTACAGGTACTGCGCAGCCAATGAAACTGGGCTAATGCGTCAGGGTTGATTAATAATGCACCGAAAGCTGCTCCCTAATGGCGAGGGTTCCTCTCCTACCTATAGTGTGCAATCGTCTTCAATTTTCCTCGATAAGTTTATATTCGAGAATATTAATTTCTCTGGTTTCCGAAACCTTCCGATGCAAAGGCCTATTCCTTAGGGAAAGCTTGCCAGTAGCTTCTCGTGGGTCGGTGGTTCTTTCCGAGGATTTCCCGGTTTCTTCCTCCACCATTAATACTGGCCGCCATGTATAGCCTATCGTGTGCTGAAAAATGGCGTTAAGTCCCACAACAACAACAACAAGAACAACAACTATTCCTTAGGACATACAAAAACGCATCAAGCATACGATCTCCTTGCCAGTGCACGAAGATTCATGTAGTCACGCGTTAATGTTTACCTTTCGCCGAACTCTCTAGTTTACTAAATTGCATAGCCAATGAAACTGGGCTAATGTATCATTTTTATGAACGATTACCCAGGTGCTGCTCACTAATGAAGCAGGCTCAACCCTTAGCGACAATGTGCAATCTCCCTCCGTCCTCCACGACGCTGTTCCCATACGATAACCTGAACTTCTCAGATTAATATAAACTTCAGATGAAAAGGTTTATTTTCAACCTGGGCTTAAAGCAACATTACAAATGTAAGCCTTATATGATAGGACTGATGTAAAAGAAGGTCAACAGTTTAAATTCGGTGTAGCTAAGCTTAAATCCAGGCCTACGGATAAAAGACCACAACATGGGTACCTACAATGCGTTTCGTGCTGACGTGCAGGTAAACCCTAATACACACATATATATTCTAAGGAAACATGGTCACCCAAATGATTAATAGCCACACCCATGACCATCCAACATGGACAGACACGCATCTGATTCTATGCAAGTAAAACCTAATATCATGTGTCTCTGCCCTAAATGAAATAATGAAATGTGATCCAGGGGCGAATTTTGTCTGGGAAGAAACGTTTTCTCCAAGACCGTAGAAGCCTTCTTCCAGTGTGATGAAATTTTATTTATCCGGGTTAGCCATTTACTACTTTAAACATAAAAATCCAAGTATGTCTAATCATTTATCAGAATAATATCGCTCAACAAGCTGAACCTAAGTTCTTTCCCTGCTTAGGGCAATTTCATGCCAATTTCATTACAATGCACTAAATCAATGGTTGAGAATACCGAGGGGGTGGGGGTGGCTAATGCTGAATAATGCTTTTTACGGGGTAAGGTAGAAGGCGCTAAGGTTAACCAAGGGGGCGGTGGCCCGAAGAAGTTTGGGAACCAATGCACTAAACGAAGAATGTTAACTCTTTGTGATAGGCGTTTCTATAAGATTTCACGGGCATAGGCAACAGGAATCGCATCAGTCCAACTTACTCGAAAGATAGATTACCATTGCGCATTTGTCGAATCTTGTCCTGCAAGTGATAACGTAATATTTGGACCTTTCCCTATTTATTCTCCATTTTTTATTAGCATGTAACTGCAGCAGTAAATAAAGAATATGCGGACATATAAATTTAACTGGTCAACAGAGTATCAAAAGACTGCAAGAATTAATACTTTACAAAGTACATCCTGTTGACTCTCGTTGCATACTGGAATCTGCATGTACAGGATCTGCGTTTTATGTAATGTCATGTAAAGTACGGTTGCCAATGACCTATTTAGGCTAGGTTTAAATAGCCGCCTATCTGTTTTTATTTCCATTTCTTTTTGAGGTCAAAATTTTAGAATTAAGCTATGTACCACCATTTCAGGAAGTAATTATCATGATATTGGTGTATCTCAGAGCCACATACGGTCACCTCTTTTCAACATCAAATTTAAGAAGAATGTGAAATACCTCAATCCTGGCAGTGACTGACTGCTCGTTATTACTTCCGCAGCTCTTTGATCTGCGTTAGATCAAAGTATATGCACACGACTTAAAAACCAATTACACATATGCTTTAATTGAGTCCATAATGGTCCAAGAAAACTGGTTTACTTTTCTAAATCTAACACTTTCAGCAAACACTTATCTCGATTACACTGCATTTTGATGACCCAAAGCAATACAGGATTAAGCCCCCATTTTCCCTGCATATGTTACAACCATACTCAGCTATTTGATCTAATCCTTTTTGGACCTCTTTTTTTTTGGACCCTGTTCGTTACACTGAAGGCCTCCTAAAACCTTAAATTTCACAAATCATTCATATCCTCAATATTACAGAAACGTAATGTGCTTATGCAATCTGTAAAAAGGGATTCTCTACTGTTGGCTACCTAGTTACGTAAATATCAGGGTTATGAAATGGGAGAAATATACAAATAGGTGTGTTCTATCCGTCTGGCATGATATGCGGAACGAACATCAGAACATCAAAACCATCACTGGATAGTGACAACCGTCGTGTTTAACCAATGGCAGAGACGAAGTAGTATTTTGACTCGAGTGCATACCTGGTTAGTGCCCAAAGGACATTGGAAATCATTGCTGTAGTGTATCAACTTTCACTGTCGGAAACTGACCTTTTATGAGCACAAGAATGAAACCTTACGATGACGTACCGCCAGATGAAATCTTGAAGTGTTTGAGGGAAAGCGTTTTATAACAAGTTCTTAGCACTGTATCTTAATCATTGTATATTTTGACCATAATATTTTATTTTATTTACTTTTTAAGAGATTTTAACGTCTTTACCTTGTATGTCATCTTGTACGACCCCATGTTTAGGTTTATTCTGGAAGGTGTTTTTGGACAATTTTGGACAACGTTTAGCTTTACATATTTAGAATTTTCCTTTTAATTGTTACTATGCAGACGTTACTGCGCTGACGTGCCGCTAAATCCTATTTAAACATCTGCCAGTCCAATGGGTGCCATTAACGACATTCGCCTAGCACGATATCAAGCCGAAATTACTTCATACTTAATTTATTGAACGTAGGTAATGTAGTGACAGGGCCATATCACTCATCCCCTTGAAAGACAACCCCGCAATGACATATATCACGGATAGTGTAGCTACAATTAGAACTGAACAATATCCTTACCAATAATGATACTAAAGATTTGCCTCACTTCGCTGTCGGTCAAGGGTCCTGAAACATCTATTTATAGAGAGGAATTTTTAAACCCAGATAGTGAATTTGGTTTGTTATAGTACAAGAGAAAAGCCCAAATTGTGAGGATTTGAAATTATACAAAACATCGGCAGTTTGATGAGGAAGAAAAGGCACCATTAATTCCTTTATCTCCTAAAACGTGGTACTTCAATTTCATTCTTTTACCAAAAAATATGAGTTGAAGTTGTCCACCAATCACCATGGGTACGTTGTTCGTGACAACACTGTAGTTCTGGATCAAATTACAGCCATTTAAAGTGAAATAAACGGAAATTACTTATCACGAATTATCTTTCTGGAAGTTGTAATGACAATATCATGTAATATCGGCTTAGTCCTCTGACTAGGATATATTTTGGTGCCTGAGGAACGGATGTGACCAATAATCAACAGCTTAGTTTTGTTACCATTATTTGCGTGCAAATCGATCGGAACAATACTACAGAACACACGATATTTATCTTAGAATATCTAGCCTACTTGGGAATCCCATTATCAGACCTTTTTGCTCAGGAGCATGACGCAAGAAAATGCGTCAGATCCATTCTTAAGAAATGTTATTAAGAGTTTCAAGTATAAGAACGTTTCATATTATTTTAAGTAGCAACTTTTGGTGAATTGTAAGAATGAAAACAACCAATGAAAGTTCACACATACTTTTTACAAGAGTTTGAATAATACAATTTCATACATTTTTTGGAAAGCATTTTTGGCAACCATATGATCTAAGTAAAGCGTGTACGGTAGTTATTTATGCATACTAAGACCTGGGTTTACGCGAGTCCACGATCAAAGCATTGCTGGAAAAACTGACCAATCTCTTAACAAACCGTTGACACAGGAAATACTATCTGAAACCGGATGAGCTCACAAAATTGTTCGCCGCAGAAGATCATGCAATGGCTCTTAGATCAGGTAAGAGAGTTTACAGCTGTTATATCAGTTTTGTTGTCATTATCTGATGAAAAACATCTTATGGCCTAACGTATTACCTATCATAACCGCAATGTGCTTGGTGAACATCATGGCACCATATTGCTCATCCTTGTTATGCTGTAAATCATTACGTAATCGCTGTGTGGCGTCAAACCACCTAGAGACCTAGATAATGTACAACAACCATGCGCACCTTCAACATGTAAGAAATTCAACCCATCCACTATTGGTGGATATTCTACTAAAACGCTTCGATAAAAACTCGACAGATACTATTTCAGATAATGAGTCACAGTGATAACCGCATTTCTTGTAAGAGGCGTGCGTGACAAATGTTTTAAATTTGGTGTACCTGCTGGGTCATGAAGAATTTTTCCTATAATTCTGGGATCCACTTAGATGGCTGTTATGAATTTAAAAGAACCACAACAATAATCGGTGACGTCATGAACCTTTTCGTTTCGATACCAGTACATCAATGGCTACATCAATGTGTACACTTGCCTTACTTCAACACATATTATGTTTTCTTCTTGTAGGCATTGCAGTCCATGAATTCCATCACCCCTACCATGTACTTGTATGAATGTGTTCAGTGACTTGTTAATTAGTTAATTGTACAATCTATTTGCTC
This sequence comes from Megalonaias nervosa, assembly GCA_016617855.1. NCBI lineage: Eukaryota > Metazoa > Mollusca > Bivalvia > Unionida > Unionidae > Megalonaias > Megalonaias nervosa. The sequence continues at coordinate 49,894 of JAECUM010006537.1, forward strand.
TTGTTAATTGCTATGAATTCTGTCAGCAAAGAATGCTGGCATTTGTATTAGATAAAAAGAATGGATTATTTCAATTAAAACGTATATGGCTAGTTTAGTTTATATCGGTAACTAGAAGATCCAGGAAGATGTAAGCAAGAGGTGTGTTGATATTATTAGCATTTTAACTAAAAAGCAATGCATCAGGGCATACAAGCATAAAAAAAAAAAAAAATTTGTAAAGGAAAACAGTTTAATTTCACTGATGCCAACTAAATCAGAATTCAATTTCATTAAATGGTCCTTTATGACCATTTATTAAAATTTCAACGAGACAGTTACTCCATGTAACTATTCAAGAGTCTGAGTATATGAAACTATTTAAACTTAGCAGTCATCTTAGATGAGAACAACTTTAACTTTGTTAGGCTGTGTTCGTTCTTGTATCATACTGTATCTTAATTTATAATTGACTGAAGTCGGTTACTAACATGAGTTTATTATTTAGTTTTGCTGGCGGATGTATGTTTGTGGGCTGTTTTATTCTTTACGAAGAAGATTACTTTCTGTTTTTTCTGACACATGTACTAAAATATATAATAAGCAAGAACTGAACCCGTCACACACCATGTAAATCAAACAGAGTAGCCTACATATATAAAACAGCCCATTGCCCGTGGGTGTGAAATCACCCGATTTCTCTCAGCTTTCTTCGACGAATGCTAGCTGTTGAGCATACGTAGCACTGCATCTAGTGAGCTGAGGAATTTCGCTCAATAGTGGAAGCAAAACTATACACGCCAAAAAAATCGTTGTTGATAGGTACAAGTTCTTATCTGCTAGCCTGCCTCTTCTACTGGTCTATTGGTATATTTTTTTTAAAATTTATAATGTACCAATTTTATTCTAATTTACTGTGAGCTTGATTTGTTGTGTTTATTATAATACATAAAAATTCCCTTCTCTTCTTTTCTTACAACAAATCTGAAAGTACTAACTACTCGAATCTCAGCATGTTGCTAACATGGCCGTCGCTTCACTTTTGTTTCGCCGAGGAACGCATGAACTGCCCCATCGGTTACTCGGCTACTTCTTGCTGACCACACGTGACCTGCACGTGTCGTCCCTTTATAAACTGACGCAATTATAGGAACACCTGCGAACTGACGATGAAACCGTCCTCTTGAAATTAGGGGTTAAGGAAATTAAGAAAATATTTCTTTAACAGCTTCCAAAAATGCAAAGAAATCGAGATATGTGGCATGGTAAGCAAATTTCAAGTTGCTGGTCTAACTGCAGTGACAACGTAGCACTTTATAAAATTTTGCCTCCAGTGAATCTAATTCAAGCAAGCAGTCTACCTATACCGATTGAAATTTTAGTTACTTTTACCCAATTTCACGCAGCAGGTGATATTATTCGCACAAATACTGATTGAAGAGAACCTTAATTGGGCGTTGTGGTTAACCATAACCAGCAAGGCACCGAAAGCAATGTAATGTTAGTGTACCGCCAGGGACAAACAGCAAACACACGTGCATACTGAATGTGCATATTTAACGAACTAAAGCATCTTCATTACAAGTTACATTACTTTTAAACATGGCTTATGCTAAAGATGAAATAACTTTCTAAATAAGGGTAACATGTTTTCAAAATGAAATGTTATGTGGAACTCAATATGTACAGCTGAAGATTTGATTTCAGCGTCATATACTCAACGTCAAAGAGAACATCAACATATTAGCGCCTGACAAGCTAAATGCTGAAGAAATACGAAACAAATGCACTGGCAAAAATCCCGCAGGACGCTCGATGGAAATAAAATAATTCATGTAAGATTTACACTAGAGATAGAAGCCATCACAGAAATGGGCACTTTTACTTTTCTCCCACGCCACAACCACACCCATGACCCACACATCCGCTGCATTCAGAATTAACAAGTCACCAACTTGTTAGTCTGAAACATGCCAAATACAATATCCTCTCAATCGATGTAGATGGACACCAGGTTATTAGAAATTGTCAATTAAAAAAAAATCAACAATGAACAGGTGACCTTTGACCTCACACTCTCCTTTCCTGGAGGCCGCATCCAGATTCAGAAATCTTCGCCTTCATCTACTGATGCTCTTACAACCGCACAGCAAATATCACTCTCCTTCAAACAGCATAGAGTTTAAGTTACAAATACAACAGTGACAGACTGATGCACGAACGTACCGACGAACAGATGGACATAGCTAATTACAACATCCCCGCAAATGTGCGGATATAATAAGTTATCACACAGGGGCCATGCAAGGAACCAGTACGATTTCCTTTATAACGTTTAAGCAGACTTTACCATATTTACATCGAGCTTTGTCATGCCAACGGCACAAAATAACACCTGAATACATATTCAATGTACCTTCTGACGTATGCTAGACGCTTTTGGTCGTGGACATGCACTCTTTTCTCTCAGAGTTTTGACTTCTACGTGTCTTTGAGATCGATTCGTATTCTGTGGATGAAAGTATTTCGTCTTTATTGGACAATATCCCTTTGTTATATTGTAAATTGGCATGTATTTCGAACCGAAGGCCACCAATCAAAGATATTAATGTATACGTAAACCATGGTATGTTATCGTACAAAACAAATGTACAGATTCTTTAATCTTTGTCTCGTTTTAATTGCGTTGTTTCTCTGAGTTATTACAAGCCTTCATTATCCACCGCATGACAAGTGTATTCACTAAAGAGGGAAATGAATATGCAATACAGAACTGCTATGAAAAACATCCTATATTCGTGCACTATATTCGTGACCGCTCATGCAGATCTTAAATGGAATACCGTATGTACTCGCGTATACGTACGATCCAACTGCAAGCAACATAGACCCTGATCTGCAACCGTATGATGCATTGACAGATCAGAGTCTATATTGTTTGTTATGCTAGTTCAGTCATATCACACTGCTGAGACCCAGATGTACCCATGCATAATACGCCGGCAGATTTGGGTCTATGCTCTTTGCATGTGGATCCTACCTATATGCGAATATATACGGCAGGTTGTCCTCACGTGAAGTCATAGGCCTTCATGTTTTCCTCCCCTGAAATCATAATCAGCCATCTTTTGGGTCATCCTTTAATATGAAACATATGCTAGACACTGATTGCTTGTGAAATGTCAGTTGACTTAAGGGGTTTGGAGTTGTTTTGTTATTTTTTTTTAAAAATCGGAACACGTTTGCATTCTTAAGAGTTAAAAAGTCAAGAACACTGAAACGAAAATATAAAGTGATATGCATAATTCAGCGCTACACGTGTCAAAACATCTAGCCCAACGCAACGATCATTACAGTGAAATGTATTTAGATAATACTCAAATGGGTCTTTACATCTTTAGATCGTTTATCCCTCTTATCAGGTGCATGGAAAAAGGTACAGTTTTATGAGTGAATGTTTTCACCATGACAAATTATTAAATTCCGACACTGAAAGCCTGCGAGGTCTATATACGGCAGGCAATAAATTGGTAATAATTTCACAGAATGTTTCATATTTTTTCTGGCTGTTTATCATTTTCTTTCACGGTACCTCGAATCGACCATAAAATTTGTTGAAACATTTTTATTTTGTATAAATTAATAAGACAAGCTGTAATAACACCACTGTACGTCCAATAGCTCCCTGGGTTTGTACTGCTACGACACACCGTGGTAGCACGTGACGCGGTATGGAAGACGCAATAATTTAATGATCACAATCAATTCCAAATGCGCAATAATCATTTGATATTAAAAAATGAAGAATTTGATATCTTGCATAAATATTAATGTATCTCAAAAATAGTATATTATTTCTAGATACAAATATGTGACTAGATCCTGTCTCTCTGATGCTCCGTTTTAAAACTGGATATGGAAGCCAACACAAATATCTGCAATTAGAAAGTTGCTCCCACTCCTTTCCCATCACAAACACAGGACTATATTCAGGATCCTTTAATGCCATACAGCCATCCTTGCTAAACAACTAAATATGATCATCTTTCGTGCTGGGACCTTTGGTAGCTCAGTTGGAAGAGCGTCGCGTGTTAGAAACCTCCTCAGGCCAGCCCCAATCGCCTACCTCTTTGTGTCATTGGGAAAGGTACTTACCAGCCATAGAGCCGATAATGTGAAAGAAGTGCCGTTAAAACCAAGCAAAAATCTAAGACAACTTTGAAGTTCAGGCTACAAGGAAGAGTTCATAATAAGCCCGACCTTTGACCCAATTCCCACTCCCTCGTCCTCAAAATCCGCATCAGGGATCAGAAACCACGTTCATCAACTACCTGTCCTCATGAAACCTCATACCAAATATAATCATATTGCCTCAATGAAACCTCATACCAAATATGATCATCCTGCCTCAATAAAACCTCATACCAAATATGATCACCCTGCCTCTATCAGACAAGAGTTCAAATTACAAGAAAGATTCCCTAGAATCTATGAAAATATGACCTTTGAGCCCCCACCCACCCTCGGTTGATTGAATCAAGGAAATGAAACATTTATTATTATCTACTCGTCCTCCGTCTGAAGCATTACACCAAAAATATGATCATCATCTTTTAATCGGTGTAGATGGAGTTCAGGTTACATGGCAGGTTGATACTATATTATGTAAGGAAATGTGGCATTTAACTTCACAGCCCCCACCCTGCTAGGGTATGAAGGCTGCAGCCAACATCCCAGACTTTCGTCGTCAAGCAAACCTCCTCCAAAAATAGCATACAAGATACGATCATACTTCTTCAACAGATGTAGATGGTGTTTATGTTACTCGTTAAATTCTATATAAAATCTGACCTCTAGCTCCAACCACATCCGCCCCTGATGGCCGTAACAAGTATTCGAAACATTCGTTGTCATTCGTCGTCCTGAAGACACCGTAATAAATATGATCATCCGTTCTCAGTCCTTACTGACAAAATTCTGGTTATGTGTAAGACTCCGTATTACATACGACAATGCGACCCTGCAGCCGATTCCCCTTCCCCAGCCTGGGATGGATGGGTGGCGACTGAATCCAGAATCCGTAGCACGCGCTGTTTTCGATCAATCCTCCGAACAAATCACCATCTGTGATCACCATCGCTCACTCATTATAAGAGTGGAAATCACAAGGAAAGATGGACGGATATAAACCTATAACCATACAACAGCAAATATGCGGATATAATAACGATTTTCTTTTATAATGTCATTTAAGGTTGATCCAAAAGATGGCGAACAGCTTTTTTCAGTGGAGGTAAATTTCAGTGGCAATGAAACCTATATTTATCTATAACTGGGTTGCTCCTATCAGACATGTGAACTTGAATTATTACCATTTATATCACGAGACTAATGTATTCGTATTCTATTTTATGTTTCCTAAATGCATTTTATTTCATCCTTTTCATTACACTGTTTCTTGTCACAAGCGAAAAACCAAAGAAACCATTACTATTTAAAAACTGATGACATACGTCCAAGGAATTCTCTTTGGATTTTTTTTTATTTCAGCACGATCGTAACATCCCCAGAACTAATTTTACACACACACACACACACACACACACACATATATATATATATATATATATATATATATATATATATATATATATATATATAAACACACACACGTACTTACATATAAATAGCTTTCCTGACTGCGCGAATAAATACAAAAGTGCAGATAGAAAGTGGGATAAGTTAAAATACATAGACAATGAATGGAAAACTATGGACGTACCTTTGGTTTCTTTTTCAACTGCCCTTTTGAAGAAGACGACTGTAACAATGAATCTTCATCTCGTCGAGTTCCTACAGAAATCTGATATTCATAAGAACTTCTGACCGGCACGTTTTTGAGTATATGCTGATAGCTCGGTTGTTCAACAACATTATGGTTATCATTCACGGAATAATTATCCTTCTTAAACTCATAAATAGACGAATCCATTGAATCTTTATCACTATGTATATCCTTATCTGTTGGACAACTTTTCTTGTCCGAATGCTTGTGCAAAAGCATTTTCTTTTTGATCACGGGTGTTCTAGTATACTCCTTTCCGTCACTTGCGTCAGGAGAGAAGGTTGAGCCACTCCCTTTCGAAAATTCATTTTCTGAGGAAAATGGATGAGATACCTGAAGCGATTCTTTTGGACTCCCGTGATAAGTAAAGGAGGTCCAGACATTTCTTGTGATTTTCGACTGGTCCTCTAGCATGTGTTGCGCAAACATCGCATTGCTCACCTCCGATCGCTTAATGATTGCAGGTCCATTCACCTTTGAATCTGCGTTCTCCTTCTCTTGATGTTCGACCACTTTCCCGTGAACAATAGGAGCTACGTTTGCGACAGGAATGTTTTTTGTAACTGAATTCTGCCTGGAAAGAAATGCTTTAGATGGGAAAGTTCCCGAAGAGAAACCAGTAGTTTTGTCTTTTACATCAAGGTCAGGTTGTGGATCAGTCTCTTGCCCTGTAAGAAATGACTCGGTAACAATGTTTGTATCTTTTTCAGGTTTTTCTGCGAACGCTCCTACTCCTTTAACAGCATCTGTAATGAGTTTTGAAAAATGTTTACCAAGACTATCGAGAATACAAGTCTGAGATGAACTTGTCGGAGGTTCTAATGTTGGTGGTTCTCGAATGGCTGGAGATACCGTCGAAGGAGTGGCCTGGTTTTCTTGAGGACTCAAAATTGGCATTTTAGGTGATCCTGGACAATTGAGATAGTCTGTTTCCGTGTCCTTTCCACCAACTGTAATCTGTCTTTCCATTCGTTTCAAAAGATCCACTGAAGATGGAGGGGGAGGGGGAGGGGGAGGGGGAGGTATAATAGGCTTTCGGTCTAGATTTGTTTCTACCATTTCCTTGAGATCCTCATCCTGCTTGACGGCGTTCAGAATCTTATGCTTCTTGGAATAATGTTTCGGATTAAGTATAGTGCCTCCAGGTTTGATCATATTGCACTCGGCAACCAATGAGCTCGCGTTAGCTGATGATGGAATAGCTATAGATAACTGTGTAGAAAAATTCGTCATTACTGTACCTTCCGAGTTTAGTTTCTCGTCATCCTTCTTATCGTTTGTTAAAATCACATATGTTTCCTTTTTAATACCGACAGATCTATTTTCACTTTTTCCAGACACATCTGTTTTCGATTCAGAACTTTTAATTGCTTCCAAGATTGAAACAGACCTTTTAGATTCTTTTCTCTCACTTTCGTCCAGTTCTTGGAAAGCTCTCGTAATATACGAGTCCAAAGTTTCCATTTTGTTTCTCTGCTCTGGCTTAATTGCCCCACTTGTTCCTTTTGTAATAGACCTTTCTGAGGCACCTGAAGTGGTACAAAAATTGGGCCCAAGAGGAATCGCCGAAAATGTCTGAAGAATGGATTTTGCAACCGCGTCTCTGTCCGCTTTATTATCAGTCCTTGTGTTTTCCATAGGTCTGTGTGATGATGGTTTATCTCTTGGTTTACTCGATATTAATTTTGGAACTTGAAATACGGATGAGCTATCGTTTAGTGTTCTGTTCATCCTTGTATTATCCTTTGGAGCTGGCAGAGTCGATATGGCAGATTGTCTGATGGAACCATTCGAAGGCAATGGAGATTTATGTGCCCCTACAAGTGGTGATAGCTGCCTCGTAGCATCGTGTCTTGATCCACTTTGAGGAGTAAAGCTCCCTATGAAATTCATTTGATGGCCTAACTGGCTGTGGGGAATCTGCCGGCCATTTCCGGATACGCTTTGTGCATCAACGAAGCGGCCACCAAGACCTGAGAGATTACGTGCGTCAACGTTCGTTTCTGATCGAATTTTGTGTTCTTCTGAATACTGGGATATAGTGGATATGGATTCCTTCCTAAGCATCCCATTTGTGCTATCTGGACTACATCGATGTGTGGCACCTGAAAATATACTCTGTGTGGCTCCATAGTTTGATTCGTATCTAACTACGTTTGTGTCCTTAACTTGTCTCGGTCTAACGTGCTTTTGTGCATTTTGTTCAATATACATGCGATCGTTTACATCGTCGCTGAAAGGATTTATAGCGTAGAGTTGATTGCTTGGAAAAGATTTTGGCTTTGGAGCATAAGACGATTCGTTCACTGACAAACAAGGCATCGTTTGTTGAGAAGCCATACTCCTCTGTCCCTCAGTATGAGGACTTGAATTTGTTGATATCTGCTGAGAAATAACGGACCTTTGGTCAGATCTTACCGAATGTGACGAAGAAAGTTCACTTTGATTAGTTATATATGGATGGCTTTCGTGAGACATGACTTGTTTTTCCATGGCATGAATTGGATTCCTCTCTGAGCGAATACTCGTGTTAGACGAATTTAAATGTCCCGGTGTGTAGTTAACTATTCTTTGTCTATTTTCTAAATACTGAGATCTCGAGGTTGGATTATATGTCCTCGTTATCTGGGACGTCTGGTTTACAGTCTGAGATGGATATCGAATATCTTGTTTCATGTGTGTAGTACCCTGTTGTTGCACTGTCATTGGATCCACAGCTGAACTTTTTTCTTTCACTTGTTTTAAAGACAGTAGATTTTGACAGACTTGTCTTGGTATGAGCTCTGGATCCAAGACCCGCTTGTACCCAGTCGCTCCAGGACTATGCCCTTCACACATCGTTTCACAGCGAGGACCATGTCCTCCTATATGAGACTGAATTCTGGACCCATTTGCAGCTGCGGCGGTGGTTAGTTCTTTTGAATCTAAAGGATTAGCAGTATTTGTGATATGTGATTGGGACGATGGTAGACTTCTGTATACGCTGGAAGCAGTACCATGCCTGCCAGCACTCGAATTAGGCACTTTATCCCAACCAGCAATTGATTGTGGTTGCTGTCGCACTAGTTCCTTACCATTGTGCTGCTGAGTAACTGGATACGTACATACCCTCTTAATCGGCGGAGGCATGCCATGCATGGTCTGCATGACCAGTTGATGAAAACGGAGATCTCCATATTCATCCGTGGAATCAGCACACCGTTTTCTGGTTTTCAACGACAAATCCAATGGGCTATCCGTCTCCCGCTTTTGCACGTCGGATCCAAGTCCTGATAAATCCAGCGGAGGTGTACATGATGCCTTCCCACCTCCGCCATTTTGAAAAATGGATGGCACCTGACATAATTGGTCCTCTTCTGTGAGTGAATGTCTTAGAACTGAAATTGGTTGGCCCTCTTCTGTGAGCGAATGTCTTAGAACGGAATTTTGTTCCATCGAATGTTTCCTGTTAGACCTATCTTCGCACTGTAACTGTGGCCAGGTGCTGCCACCAATTCTTGCAATTCCATGTTCACTTTTTAATCGGTTGTACATCTGAAAATAGAAAGCAAATATATAACACTTTGTTTTCATTTCTTTGCCATACAATTCTAGTTCAGAACATTGTATGAAGTAAAATGCCTAAGAAAACGTTAACATATGGAGGATCCAGGAAGAGCTGTAAATACAAAATACGAACGAAGTGCTGCAGCATGAAAAATAGATTGTGGCATTTATATTCGTTTATGCATACTCACTACCGATTCCCTCATAACAGCGTAAAGTTGTACAATGAGGAAAAGAACTGCAAAGCAACATACAAAAGTTATACAATATTGGATTTAAGCAACTTCAATCATAAAATTGTCTAAATATAAACAACAATTACAACTTAGATGAAAAGGGAAGACGAGGGAACCAAGTTTAAAATAATCTCATTATCTAGATACTGCTCTTTCCCCAAATACATTCGTTCTTGAATGAGACTAATTAAGTAACTAGATTTCATCAGTAAATCGCGTACTACAATACAGTATCAACAACATTTGCGATAGACAGACATTTCACTGGTAGATACCTTAATCGACTCATCAACTGACAGATAAACCGACATACCGATAGGAATTTAAAGAAACTGGTCATGACACCCAAAGTCAGCAATTTGCTTTGAAACTTCAAAACAGAAGTCCATTTTACGACGATCAAGGTGACGGATGTTGTTGTTGTTGTTGTAGGGTTTAACGCCATTTTTCAGCACAAGATAGGCTATACATGGCGGCCAGTATAAATGGTGGAGGAAGAACCCGGGAAAACCCCGGAAAGAACCACCGACCCACGAGAAACTACTGGCAAGCTTTCTCACATAACCACATTGGCCGAACCCGACAAGATGACTGAAAATGCGGCTCTGTCACTTACGCTGACCAAATATTGACACGAAACTATTATCCCATCGAAGCATACTCAACAATACTAGGCCTTCTTTACTATTCCCTGTGCAAGTACGTAAAACAGAGAACTACAGTCGGTAAATCATTAAAATCAACACTACATAACGCCTGAAGATTTGCTCAAACAGTAATATATCTGACAAAAAACGTAAAAGAAATTTAAATATAGACCCGTATATTATCTGAAATGTCGTTTTAGTATCGTCTACTCCAGTGGTTCCCAAAGTGGGCGGTACTGCCCCCTTGGAGGCGGTGGGATTACCGGGGGGGGGGAGGGGCGCTAATGCTGACTAATGCTTTTTACGGGGGGTAAGATAGGGTGCGTTGAGGATAAGCAAGGGGGCGGTGACAAGAAAAAGTTTGGAAACCATTGGTCTACTCCATCCGTTTCTTTAGTCACAAACCCTTAAACCAGTGTATAATCAGAATCACAAGACGCCCATTATGTGCGCATTTAATTAATACTTGGTCACACGACACGCGTTCTATACTATGACAGGTACTTACTTCCTAAATTCCCACCTTGTTACAGACAGAACGTTCTTACACAGGCTCACAATCTCCTTTATATTTTTGAAAAATAGAAACGCGAGTACACTTGCATAACTGTAAACTGATAAATATAGTAGACTGATCAAGAAGTCGCAATAGATTGACAAACCCAAACACGTAATAATTAGGAAACGCACACACACACACACACACACACACACACACACACGCGCGATTTTGCAGTATGATATACTGGGCGTATAGTTTAATCCATGATGATAAAGATAAAAAAGGCGTTCATAAACTTTCACGAGTAAAGAAGTCTAGATGGGTGAAAGACATGATTTGCATATTTACGGAAGTTAAACAACGTATCTACAATAGTCAATCTTGTGAACACAGCGACAAACTTATCACTTGAAGGTTTATTGTCTCTTCCTTTCCTCGTAGAAATGTTTCACACTTTAGTAAATTACGATTAATCTAGGACAAATTAACTGTAAACAACAATAGTGGCAATTCGCAAATTCGAGGTCAAAACTACGGATCATGCTTCGAACGTATGTCGATAGATCCCATGCAAACCGCTTTGGCTATTTACGAAACACAGGTTGACGGAGAAAAGATGAATGATCGAAGTATTTTTTTTTTTCATTTGTAACATTTCGGTTTATCTATCCAATCGCAGAAGTAGCCTTGGTAGTCAGAATAGATAAAGGTATCTTTTCTTGCGAAGATATTTCTGGCGAAAAACAAATGTACGACTTTTTTGTAAATAACTGCACAGGCATAGGTGGCGATCTACAGGATCGTATATTGCTTAGGATTATAAAGAAAAACAAATTCCCCGGCTTTTCTCGCTGATTATCCCGGCTATTTATAACATACATTGTATACCTTAGATATAGTTCAAAGAACTTTTAATTTCCTTTATTTTGGTGTATTATTGATGTGTGTAATATGGGTTATAGAGTATATCGCTTGGCCTTAATTCAGATGCGCATCTTTAAAAAAAACAAACTGCTAGCTCCGCTTGGTCATTTTTACTTTCTTGACTTATGAGGACAAAAAAAAAATCCCGATAACTTTTTTTTTTTACATTGTATCTATTTGGTAATTTATTCATTGCACTTTCAGAAGCTGGTATTGTTTAAAGATAGTGTTCTTTAGACGAATTTGGGCTGATGTTTTTTTTTGCACAAGTGAACATTCATTTTAGTTCAGCCACAGTACATGAAAGGAACATTCTCTCCATTGTGTATGTTGCAAATGTAAATAAATTCACCTTAAACCCACCACTCTCTCAAAAGTTCATAATATCTGTACAGCGAGCCCATACGTACGAGGCATATTCTAGTCTTGCAGGCAAAGCCGAGGAAGTTCCGAATGAAATAGTGGCAAGGATGGGCATTAGGAACTACATGGGCTAATTCTGTGAGATTAAAATAGGATTTGGATGTTATGTCGAGGCAGTAATTTACAGAAATTCCTAACATTTTGTTCACCAGAAATGAAACCTTAAGGTATTCTGACTATTTTGGCTATTTCTACGATTGGATCGACTGCATGATTGGCCAAAATGTTATGAACAAATAAATTAGTTCCATCTTTCGTAACTTTTCGGTCAGTCCCGGTTTCCTAATTAGCCGGAGTGGTCCCAATGGGAACGATCGACATACAGTCGAAGTATGATCCGTAAGATTGACCTCGAAGTTGCAAATGAAGGATGGAGTGCAGAAGTTGAACATGTCCTAAGTATGGTTTATAAATAGATATGATATCGTTTACAAAATTATGGCATGCGAATACCTGAGGTAATAATTTCATGGTGTACTCCTCGGTTGCAAAACCGGTTTCATCATAATTTTATACTTTAACTGTCATCCCACATGCACAATGCACATCTAAATATAGCTGAAAACTGCCCCAGACATGGGAATGACGAAGACGTAGTCTCAGAAACTATAGAGATTCATTTCTTGACTCGATTCCTTCATATTCGTCATCTGTATTATGTTGTGACGATTTCAGTCCTTCTCTTGCGGCAAACCGTCGAGTAATGATGCCACTATCCATAATTACCAAACGATGTAAACAAAAGACTCCTTAACTTCAAAAGTAAATGTGCAATGAATGCAATATTGTTAAAAATTATATTGCGAGTTTAATATTTTTTGTTAAAAATTATATTGTGAGTTTAATATTTTTTATACAAACTACGGTAACCATTCCAATTATTCCTTAAGTTTTAATTTTTGGTGCTAGATTGTACCCTATGCTGCGTGAAGAAAGAAAACGAATATCAATCAACCAACCAATCAATTAACTCATCAATACCTCTATACCATAAAAGTGTTGGGTGGAGATCAAACTGCGGATCAAAGAACAAGAAACGCAGAATGCCTCGACTGTTTTGTTTAATGCATGCTACCTGCAAAAGCGGAACTTTGATGTTTTTAATAATGTAGTGCGTGTCTATCTTTACGTTTTCATCCATTTCCTTTCCTGCTGATTTTCATCTATTTCCTTATCTGCTGATTTCATCCAATTCCTTATCTGCTGATTTTTATCTATGTCCTCATCTGCTGATTTTCATGTATTTCTTTTTTTTATCTGCTGATTTTTCTTTCCAAATATTTTTTTTCAGTAGTATATGCTACTCTTCTCTTTTCTTCCATTCCATGCGTCTATTATTCACAGGTGCGCCAAAGAGTCTGTGATTCTTGGATGTGTCAAACTACCAGCAGTTTGCTGTGACTGAACACAGCTAAAGCGGAGCTTAAAAGCTGCCATTTAGTCATCGAAAAGAACCAGGACAGAAAAGTAAACGGTTGACACTGAAGCACTTACCAACAAAGAGGAAAAACAATACTGGGTCATACGAAACAAAACGCCCTGTGACACCTTCATTGTGTCAACATAAAAAGCGAAAGTGGCTTAGAAATCGACAACTCCATATTTGTTTCTTTTTCTGGCTGGATGAAAACAATAATATCTTCTCATTGCTGGCAACATGTGCGAATGATCTAAAATTTGGCAGACGATAGCTGTGTACATTCGACATACGTCACATTAGCTTTCAGTCTGTGAATGAAACAATTCATTATAGTGTACCAAGAGTACTCGCATTCTGTTGCGGATCCGGAAAGTCTGCGATACCATGGATTCTGCTCAAGTTCCTGATAGTCTGAGAGACGTACCTTGGATTCTGTTTCCGATCGAGATAGTATGCGGTAAGTACCTTGGATTATCTTGCGGATCCAGATAGTCTGTGAGACGTACCTTGGATTTTGTTGCGGATCCAGATAGTCTGAGAAACGTACCTTGGATTTCGTTGTGTATCAAGCATCAAGCTTGTCTGCAAGACGTACCTTGTATTCTGTTGCGGATCCAAACTGCAAGACGTACCTTGGAAAAACAGTAACTAGCTCTTTGTTAGTCAGTAGGCTTTAAGTAGCACTGCCATACTTTTAAATGAAATCAGGTTTTAACATAAAGCACACTCACCTCACCCACTATAAAACGTAATCGAGGCGGCTTCCCATATGATGCCACCGCCTATGACCTCTGAGTCCACGAGCGTATAAAATCGCTTATAAGTCGAGTTCAACAGAACCAAACCCCCCCCCCCCCACAAAAAAAAAAAAAAACAAGCGACAGAAAATCAGGGTATATCTGTTTGTTCTGATTATTCCCAAATAAACTGCATTGACTCGGATCTATCGGTGCATTTTGAGAGTATAGACGATCTCTCGTGTGTGTGTGATTTGGATTTTTAACGTAGGTTTAACAATTTTACAGTCATATCGCTACGATGTCTGCAGTGTGGCAGTTTACAGTGATGTCTAGCACTGGGACATCATGCCGCAGATATGTAGCATGATGTCCCACCCAGTCATATTATCCTGACACCGGGCCGACCAGTCCTAACATTAACCTCTTAATGCTGAGCGCCAAGCTAGGCAGCTGTTAGTGCCATTTTTATAAGTCTTTGGTATGATCCGTATTTACTCTTCATGATAATGTTCTTATGGGTTTTTTTTGTTGTTGTAGATGCTGCTTTTTATTGGGGGTGGGGGCTATGTAACATCACTAGATGCCTGATTAAAAAGCATGTCCTTTGCATAAGCTATATCTTACAAACATTGTACTGTATCAATTAGCTAAAGCTTGGGTACACAATTCGTACGCAATTCATGAATATTGATTATATAGCTTTCCGGTTGTATTGATTAGTTAGCATTAAGACAGACAATTCGTGCTTGTATCGACTAGCTGACATTCAGGTACACAATCTGTGACAGTATCAATTAGCCAGCGTTCAGACAGACAGTTTGTGACTGTTGCGAATAGTTAGCATTCAGACAGACAAGTCATGAATGTATCTATTAAGTAGCATTCAGACAAACAAGTCGTGAATGTATCTATCAGGTAGCATTCATACGGACAAGTCGTGAATGTATCTATTAGGTAGCATTTAGGCAGAGAATTCGTGACTGTATCGATAAGTTAGATTCAGACAAACAATTCGTGAATATCGATTAGCTAGCACTAAGACGGATAGTTTGTGACTATTGATTAACTGGCATTCGGGCTGTATCGATCTGATAGCATTCAACCAGACCATGACATGGCTCTATCGACTATCTAGCATTCAGCCAGACAATTTGTAACCATATCGAATAACTCTCATTCAAACTGACAATTCGTGACTGTATCGATTAGCAAGCATTTCGGTAGACCATTTGTGACTACTGATTATATAGCATTTCGATAGGACCGTCGTGCCTGTTTCGATTAGCCAGCATCCTGATAGAAAAGTCTTGAATGACATAGTGGTGAAAGTCCCAAAGTCACCGCCAGGTCTGGACACGACAGTCCGCTGTAGATTCTCCTACTGATCGGAGAAGAAGGTGTCTCTAATATGACAACTTTAGAAACTAACATACTCAACATCACTGTCATTATTTTGACGATTTATATAGTCGTTACAATTCGAAATCAAATAAATAAATTTGATAAATAACTAAAAATATATCTGCTACAGAGGAGACCATTTGGTGGTCCTACAATGCAATACCTCTGACCTGATAGGGTGGACGGCCTAAATAAACGGCGTTGTGTAGCAAATTCCCAGTCAAATGACAGGGCAAAGAGATGCCAAATTTTCAGGAACATCTCACATACTTGGCAGCCCATATCGACATTTTTCCACAAATTAAAATCTAATTGCTTTAGTCAGGCTTTAATTACAATGATGTCTCTTCCTAATGGATTCAAATTCTGATCAAGGCTAATGGAATCGTTTTCAAGTTCCGTTCACACACATTTCAGTTGGCTGAAATGGGATGAATGAAGAAGTTGGTTTGAAATGTTTCCTTAACAAAACCAATAAAAATATACTAATTTTGAAGAAAGGATTACATAGCTTAAACAGGGCAGACGTCTTACGTTATAGGACTAACCATTACGAGCACTTCGTATTTTCGATTCTTATCGTTCTATTCTATCTGCCTAAGAGCGCTTGCCGCATAACAAGCGTTTCGAGAAATCTTATTCATCCATTTCACCAAATTTGTTTTGAATATGAATGATAGTTAAGCTTATGCTGATTTATTTTGCATTCTTAACACACACACCCCCCTTTGACAACATCCTAATGTAATTATTCAGTCGGTTGTTTGAGCAAATGCATTCTGTTACTAATACACAATAGCATCTGGAGTAAATACCATAAAACTTTTAATAAATCGTACAAGTAACCAAAGGCTACCATAGGTAGTATGCCATTTAAATTACCCTAGTCAGAGGGAATATTTTATTTCCTAGCATACACCCCCAAAAGGGGAGGGGGGATTTTTAAAAGCACTATTTCCGTCTCAAATATCTTGAAAAAAATATTCTTGCTACGGTTTATATATATATATATATATATATATATATATATATATATATATATATATATAATGGTGTAACAGAAAAAAAAAAAATAGAATTTACACCCTAGAGATGATACTAACCCACTCCACCCCGAAAATTAAATGGCCGGTCCCTAATCGAGCTTACGTTTCCTTCTTCCGTATCAAAGTGCAGTGCATAATAAATATATATAGTTCAAGTACGCTTGTATTAACTTGTAAATATTAATCGGATACTCTTCACAGCAGTCTTTAATGTTCACATGAAAACCCATCCAATTTTTCTGCACTTTTATCACTGATGTTATCAATTTCTTTCTTTCAAAATCTGTAGGATGAAAAAATACGTCTAAATGTCATATGAAATGACCACATGTCGTAATACTATCAATGAGAAATTTACAAACACAATTTAAAACTACAACCTCTGGCCTACAAATGAAGTAATTAACCTACATTTCTCACCTACCATCTATAAAAACCCCATACCTGTAATCGGTAGATTCACACAGCCAAAATAATAACAAGCAGATCCAAAAACATTCTTAGCTGTTGTATATAGTCTGCTATATTTGGTCGTGTCTGCTCGCTCGATATTCACTGAGCCAACCAGATGTAAGTGTCTTCAACCGACTGACTTGACTAGGCTGACTAGTAAGTATTTATTACTTTGGCGTAGTGAACTTTTTCTGGGTCAGCTCGTGTACACATGTACACGATATAGCAGAGAACTAACGCAAGGTTCCAGTTTACACAAGCCAACAGCGGTTAACCCAGCAATGAAACCGCTGTGTTGAAAATATGCTCAATACACAAGAGCGTATTTTCTGATAAGATAATAACTCCTTGTAAATTGTCGAGGTTATGTCTTCCACTGAACGGGCAGAGAGAAATGAGCTTTTATCAGTTCTCCACGCAGATATGTTTTAGTATAAATCAATTAAGTTCTTTGATCAATATCTGTCACACCGTGAACGGTCTCGCTGTAATATTTGACCGAATTACCAGAACTAGGCAAGCAAAGGGATTAATACTTGACGGATATATTTATAACGCGGATCAATTTGAATACCGGAAGTGCTCGTGCTGACGCATGAATTGTTTAAACAAAATGGGCACATGTAACAAAAGGAACGGAATTTCCATCTTAACCTGAAATATATTTATTGCTGCTGTTTTGGGTTTAACGCCATTTCTCAACGCAGGTCAGGCTAATACATGGCGGCGAATAATAGTTGGTGGATGAATAACCCGGGAAAAACCCGGTAAGAACGACTTTTTTTAGTAACCTATCGGGAAAAGCGTTGCAATTCTTTTTGAATTACCGTTAGAAATAACTGGTTCCAAATACAATTGTGTACTTTTATAACATGAAAGCTGCGATTTGATTGGTGACTCGAAATGTAAACAGCAAGATATCGTATTGGTGCCCGTCAGATCTCTTCCTGTATCGGAAATCTCGATCTTAAACCGACTGTAAATGTACGAGTACTATTGGTGGGTAAAATTACTTCTTTTTTTCTATTTTTTTTTTTTTTTTTTTTTATAATATCCCATTCTTTTAATATATAGTAGCCCATCCATTAAGCTCGGACCCCCTCCCCCCCGAAAAAACAAAACATCCACCCCGTTGCTATTCATGTCAAATAATCACAACAATTTTACTCCAATTCTTCAGTTGACTCCAAATAAAAACAATACAGACCCGCATCTGCCGTCGCATAATGCACCAGCAGATTGGTGACTATGCTCTCTGTGTCTCATTACTACTAACAAACTGTACAGACTAGGATCTGAAGGCGGGATGACGCGACAGCCGATATGTCTGCGCAGTTTGCAGCTCGACTCGACCAGTTAGCGAGTATACACGGTATGTATTTTACATATAAACTGTTGTTTGGATTCCGTTTCACGAAAAATTTGGTTAATGACATTGTGTTGGTAGGTAAAGGACAGATAACAGATCAGACAAATTAACAATCTACTGACTATACAAAGCGATTGACAAAAATAAAGCGTATTCATATGACCATATATCAGGAAAATATATATGAAACGTTTACCGACAGTCACCATACGGTTAGAACTACATTAATGTGTATCAGTTGCCGTCAATATAATGTATGCCTGTGTGTGTTTCTGTGTGATAAAGACACTATGGAGAAATCTGTACATTGCAATGAATGTGACATACCAGAGTCCTGGATAAAACTATCGTCATAAATCTGACTATATTGGGTAAACGTTTAACATAATATCCCCCCTATACAACCCAACATCACTTCCATCCCGTTGGCCAAGTGGTCTAAGACGTTCGTCTGTATAGATCACTCACACATCTCACCTTTGTCCACGTGAGTTAGAGTCTGGTCGAACAACGTGGGCATGTGAGGAAGCTTGCCAGTAGCCTACTTTTCATCGGTGGTTCTTTCTGGGGTCTTCGTCACCAAATAAAATGGATGCCTATCATGTGCTGACAAATGGCGTACTACCCTACAGAACCTAAGCTAGTCCGATTATAGAATCAAATAAAGTAGGTGTGTGTATGTGTGTGTGATTTGGATTTTTAACGTAGCATTAAATTTTTTTTAGTCATATCGCTATGATGTCTGCAGTGTGGCAGTTTATAGTGATGTCTATTACCGGGGCATCATGCCGCAGACATGTAGCATCATGTCCCACCCAGTCGCATTATCCTGACAACAGGCCGGCCAGTCCTAACAACAACCTCTTAATGCTGAGCACCTAGCGAGGCAGCTGCTAGTACGATTTGTAGAAGTCTTTGGTATGACTCGGCCGGGGTTCGAACCCGCGACCTCCCGCATCCGGGGCGGACGCTTCAACCATTAGGCCACCGGAGCGGCAAAATAAAGAATGCATATCGTCATGTTGAGATACATCCGAGTATA